>AWOL01S0034096.1:0-16523 GCA_000715115.1 Nicotiana otophora | reverse complement strand
TTTGCCCCCCCCCCCCCAAATGGCCCCGTTGCCTTTTTACTACACCGGGGGCTCACCCCATGACTCGTCCCAAGAATTCTAAAACACTGATCAAGACCACTATTATGCACTCCAACCTGTGTGCCAATACATCTACGTGAAACGTAAGGCAAGCATGTGCTAAAATCATCATAGATACCCTCGTTGGCATTGGCAATCCTCTAAAAAGGAGTAGCGATTTATCAATTAATCGTCAATTGTTTGACATGTATGTACAAACAATATCTACTCTAGAAACAAGGTCGGAGATACTAACCAAAAGGAGGGGGAAGTGAGCCTGTCATGCCCATTTTTTCGATAACAAAAGCAACAAGAAATCCACCAAAATACACTGTGTACATTAGGCAAGGAATGAGAGGGATCACATAACATGCAATTGACCTGACAAAAACAGCTTTTGATCAGCAAAATATGTTATTAACTAATGAGCAACAGGCTGGAACTTCAGAGGCATAAACTAGTAACAAGAGAACATACAGTTTTCTGGAGTTGTACAAACAAAAAGTTAGTTAGCAGAGAAGCAGATAACTAATAAACTTTACCTGAAAGATCTGAGACCAAAGGACTTGATAGACAGGCGATAGGAAACCCAAGCAAGTAGCATGAATACTGACATTAAAAATGTCAAGAAACCTCCACTCAGCCCTGCGACAAGGTAAGCCTGCTTGCAGGAAGCCATTTAGCCATTTCATTTTTGAGACAAATAAAAAAGGGAAAGGGTCAATTTACCCTCTACTTTCGGATATTGTCTACATTTAACCTCTGTTATACTCCGGCCAAATTTACCCCTACCATTAGCAGTGTCTTAAAAGGCGTGGGAACAAGGCGAGACATTTTACATATGCCTCAGCATGTATTTGCAAAATAATTGATTGTTCGTTGCTTTTGGGAGATAGTAGCACACCAGCGAACAAGATAAAGAATTGGGAAAAACTATAAATTAGGGCTTCTAGCAATAAAGGTCTTGACTTTTAATTTAATGTTTCAGTTCCTTTTATAACTTTTGAGTAATTACAAGCTGACTTTTGAGAGTTTGGGTATTATATTAAGGACTTATTCAGCAAATTTTATTTTAATTTGAAGAAATCTCTTGGGCTTATGCCTCGCTACAAAAACGCACCTCAATGCCCGGGCGTACCTCTCGAATTGCTGGGCATACACCTTTTGAGACCGTCGTCCCCCACTATCGCCTCGGGGCATTTTTTGTACGCCTCGCCCCAAGGCTCGCCCCGAAAACGCCTTTTAAAACACTGACCATTAGCAAACTTTAAAGAGTACCCCCAGCCCTAACAGTAACCCACAATCTCGCAAATCCCTTTTATTTAAGACGCTTATTCTTCTCCTTCATCAATCATTTTCAGAACATTTTTACGTTCTGCAGGAAATAACTGTTGGAAGATCCTCCATATAAAATTTGTGCCGCCGAATCGGGCAATATTGGACGCCAATTCCGCAGTCGAATCGGGCAATACCAGGCTGTTCGCAGCCTTATTGGTAACGATGTAATAGACTGCATGGATACCTTGGGTGACTGCCAGCATCAGTAGCAGATAAGAGAGGAAGAAAATCCTGGGAGCTATGGTTTATTAATTAGTACTCTTTAGTTTATGCTGCTTTTGATGTTTAAATAAGCTTTGATTATTAAGATCACACCAAAACCAACATAAACAGATCAGCTGATTTTAAGCAGAAAATCAGCTCACCAAACTTATGTGACTAGTTTAATTTGCTTGTACGTTTATATAACCTCACATTCAATAGCACCAACGTTAGGAGGAGAAGTAGATTAGACAGAAAGAAGCAATCAAAAAGAGCTATGAATACACTTTTGTTCAGATTTGCTACTACTTAACGGCTACCAATACGACTGGATAGTTGTATTCAGTGAAATTCGGAAACGTAAAATTAGCATTCCATTTGATAGTATATGAGTGATGTTGATACTTACTGGACGTTCAGATGATTTAATTGTTAATTTATCTTTCATGATTTCAAAGTAACAGCAACTACATAAGTATCAGAAAGCACTTCACACCAAGAGACAACAAATTTCAAGATTTATGGTGTGAGAATATGGGATCTGATGAAATATTGATGCAAGATCAAGAAGGCCAAGAATCTATGAAATTCAACAAGTCAAGAATCCATTCAAGATTAGGATTTCTTTTCTATAAAGATTAGGATTTCTTAATTCTTATTTTCTAGTAATTTGATTCTTGTTTTAGTAGGATTATATTTATGGTTCTAGTCAAACTAGGATTGTTAGTTGGAATATGCAAGATCAAGAAGGCCAAGAATCCAAGAAATTTAAGAAGTCCAAGAATCCATTCAAGATTAGAATTTCTTTCATATAAAGATTAGGATTTCTTAATTCATGTTTTCTAGTAATATGATTCTTGTTTTAGTAGGATCATATTTATAGTTCTAGTAAACTAGGATTGTTAGTTGGCATCTCATTCCTACTTAGAATATTTTTTTCTATTTTAGTTAGGCTAGGTTTTTCTTAACCTTATTCTTATACTAGCTTAATTAGGATTAGTTTTCCTTAACCTCATCAATTTTACTCACTGTAAGGCCTATTTAAAGGGCTCAATATGCTGAAAATAAACATTGGTAATTAGTTTTTCTAAGCTCTTACTTCAGAAACGTGATTTCTCTTTTGTTTGATTCTTCTTTCTTTAGTTAACGCTTCTTGCAATCTTGAGGGGTTGAGAAACGAGTAAGATTTTTTTTATCCTACATTCTTCTGACGTGAGTTTGAAGAATGCTTTTGCTAGTTTTGTGAAAAACTTTAGCGAGGTGCTTTTGTGTTTCTCTATTCTTTGTGCTTGAGAGGTACAAAACCTTGAAAGTACATTAATTTTGTATCAGAGAACAGGTTCTAGGTTCGAATTCTTGAATTCTATCTTGTTCATCATGTCACCGGACAAGAAAACAGAATGTTCGAAATCTTCATCAATTGATGAGCAACTTCAGATTGAAAGATTAAGATTACAGCCCTTGAACGAGACAACGCAGAAATTAAAGTACAGCTAGATGGCTTCAAGAAATGAATGCAGAATCTGACTGAATTTGTTGAACGTTTGGTGATTTAAAATCAGTCACCAAATCCACGACAATGCCTACAACCACCACCAAGACATAACATACCAGTGCGACCGCTACGTCTACTACTTCGATATCCACCAATTTAACCGCATAGAGCAAGATACATTGGGCAGGCTGAAGAGGTTGAAGTTGACCAAGGCATGAAAGTACCAAGGTATCATGTCCAATATGATAAACATTTAGATAATCAAGGGAGTCAAGAGGACGAAACTGAAGAAGACCATTATCACAGAGACAAGAAACATGCATTGGATCCATAAGTTGAACATTTACCACCAAAAACTTTATGATAATCCATTGGAGTATCCAACCATGTGTGTCACTAACTTTTCGCCTTTCAGAGATGCTCAACACAATACTGACTTGGTTGTCGACTATATCATTCGAAACGAGCCAGCATATTGCGTTAATCCTAAAGTCCAGAAAAATATACATGAATAAGAGGATGGATTGCCTAAAAATGAGTGGATAATGGAGAGTTTGAGATATTATTAGAGAAACAAGATGTTTCCCATCATAAATATATATGGCTATCGTCAACGTGATTATTGGTGTACAAGCGTTGCATTTGTTGCATTCCCAAGAAGACCGTTGATCTCCATGCTTAATTCAAAGCCAGGCATGAGGTTGTTTAAGTACCATGAAGTTCTAACACCAATAACTTCATATCATAAGTTGAAGTTTGAGTATTATTATAGAAAGATTACATGGAGAAGGCTTGGTAGAAAGTTGGAACTTAGAAAGTAAAATTTAGTTCGAAGTTACAACGCGAAAAAGCTCTACGATAAGCTAGCAAAATGTAATATGAAACCTGGTGAGCATTGGGTCCTTATTCTTTACTATAACAAATCTTGCGCCATCTATGGAAGCTGTTAGACTCGAGGACGAGTCTTTTTCAACCAGGGGAGAATGATGCAAGATCAAGAAGGCCAAGAATCCTAGGAATTTAAGTCCAAGAATCCATTCAAGATTAGGATTTCTTTCTTATAAAGATTAGGATTTCTTATTTCATGTTTTCTAGTAATTTGATTCTTGTTTTGGTAGGATTATTTTGTAGTTCTAGTTAAATTAGGATTGTTAGTTGGTATCCCATTCCTACTTAGAATATTTTTTCCTATTTTAGTTAAGATAGGTTTTTCTTAACCTTATTCTTATTCTATCTTAATTAGGACTAGTTTTCCTTAACCTCATCAATTTACTCATTGTAAGACCTATTTAAAGGGCTCAATATGCTGAAAATAAACATTGGTGATTACTTTTTCTAAGCTCTTGCTTCATAAACGTGATTTCTCTTCTGTTTGATTCTTCTTCCTTAATTCAACGCTTCTTGCAATCTTGTGGAATTGAGGTGTGAGAATGCACGGGAGAAAAATCTATTATTGATATTCTGTTTAATTATAATACAATGAGCCCTACTTAGAATTCGGATTCATAGGAGTGTCAACAGGTCTACAGCCTGTCATTCCTGTCTCCTCAAGAATGTTTAAGGCATACCTCCGTTGTGAGATTACAATACCTGAGCTAGACTGAGCAACCTCAATACCTAGAAAATACTTTAATCTGCCCAAATCCTTAGTCTGAAAGTGCTTAAAGAGATGTTGCTTCAACTTAGTAATACCATCCTGATCATTGCCGGTAATAACAATATCATCAACATAAACCACCAGATAAATACTGAGATTTGAAGCAGAGTGCCGATAAAACACAGAGTGATCAGTTTCACTACGCGTCATGCCAAACTCCTGAATAACTGTCCTGAACTTACCAAACCAGGCTCGAGAAGACTGCTTTAGACCATAGAGGGACCGGCGCAACCGGCATTCAAGGCCACTAGACTCCCCTTGAGCAACAAAACCAGGTTGTTGCTCCATATAAACCTCATCCTCAAGGTCACCGTGAAGAAAAGCATTCTTAATGTCCAACTGATAGAGAGGCCAATGGTGAACAGCAGCCATGGATAGAAAAAGGCGGACTGATGCTATTTTAGCCACGGGAGAGAAAGTATTACAATAATCGAGCCCAAATATCTGAGTATACCCTTTGGCAACAAGGCGAACCTTAAGTCGATCAACCTAGCCATGGGGACCAACTTTGACTGCATACACCCAATGACAACCAACAGTCGATTTACCCGAAGGAAGAGGAACAAGCTCCCAAGTACCACTCGTATGTAAAGCAGACATCTCGTCAATCATAGCATGTCGCCACCCTGGATGAGACAGTATTTCACCTGTAGACCTAGGGATGGAGACAGAGGATAAAGAGGATACAAATGCACAATGGGGTTATGACAGACGATGGTAACTTAAACCGACATAATCGAGATTAGGATTACGTGTAAACCATATACCTTTCTGTAGTGCAATCGGATGACTAAGAGGAGACAAGTCCGCAGTATTAGCAGGGTCAGGTGCAGGACGTGAATCAGATAGGCCTGATGTTGGGCGCGGACGACAATGATAAGTCAAGAGTGGTGGAGCTGTAGAAGGTTGAACTGGACTAAATGGTGGAACTAGAGCTATAGGTGGTGGAGCTGCAACTGGAGCTGTAGGTGGTGGACCTGCAATATAGAGGAAGATGAATTGGAGATAGTGACTGAATCTCCAAAAGATGGAACTGGTAGCACCTCAGAAATATCTAAGTGATTGCTTGGACCTGTGAAGTATGATTGGGTTTCAAAGAAGGTAACATCAGCAGACATAAGGTATCGCTGGAGGTTAGGAGAATAGCATTGATATCCCTTTTGCGTTCGCGAGTAACCCAAAAATACGCACTTAAGAGCACGAGGAGCTAACTTATCTTTTCCTGGAGTAAGGCTATGAACAAAACAAAGAGACGGGGTAAAAGAGAAAACAAAGGTAAGTGGGGAAACATGACAAAGAATGGAACTTAATTCTGGATGGCATACGATTAATAAGATAGAAAGATGTAAGAACTGCATCCCCAAAAACGCAACGGAACATGAGATTGTATGAGTAGGGTACGAGCAGTTTCAATAAGATGTTTATACTTTCTTTTAGCTACCCCATTTTGTTGGGATGTGTACGGACAAGATGTTTGATGAATAATCCCATGAGAGTTCATAAACTACTGAAATGGGGAAGACAAATACTCTAGGGCATTATCACTACGAAATGTGCGGATAGAAACCCCAAATTGATTTTGAATTTTAGCGTGGAAGGTCTGAAAAATAGAAAACAACTCAGATCGATTTTTCATCAAAANTATCACTACGAAATGTGCGAATAGAAACCCCAAATTGATTTTGAATTTCAGCGTGGAAGGTCTGGAAAATAGAAAACAGCTCAGATCGATTTTTTATCAAAAATATCCAAGTGCACCTGGAATAATCATCAATGAAACTGACAAAGTAGCGGAATCCTAAGGTGGAACTGACCCGACTAGGACCCCAAACATCTGAATGGACTAAAGTAAAAGGTGACTCTGCTCAATTATCAAGACGTCAAGGGAAATGGGAGCGGGTATGCTTACCGAGCTGACATGACTCATACTCTAGAGTGGACAAGTGAGATAAACCAGGTACCATATTTTGAAGTTTTGACAAACTAGGATGTCCCAACCGTTTATGTAATAAATGTGGTGAATCAGTAACAGGACAAGTTGTTGAAGGAAGACAAGATGTGAGTCCATGTGATTTTGCAAGGATAAGGTAATAAAGTCCATCTGATTCACGACCGGTACCAATGATCCGCCTTGTACTGTGTTCCTATATAAAAACAAAGTCATCAAGAAATAAAACAAAGCATTTAAGTGATTTAGCTAAGCGACTAACGCTATGAGATTAAAAGGACTACCGGGCACATAAAAAATTGAATCTAAAGGTAAAGAAAGAAGTGGACTTGCCTGACCTATTCCAATTGCCATGGTTTGAGACCCGTTAGCCATTGTGATTGTTGGAAGTGATTGAGAACATGAAATAGTAGTGAAAAGAGATTTGTTACCAAAAATATGATCAGATGCACCTGAATCAATGACCCAAGACTCAGAGGTTGAAGATTGGGAAACACAAGTCACGCTAGGGGTGTCAATGGATATTCGGAAACAGACTAAACCGACTGAACTGTACCGCACCGAACCGATTTTTAAGTTTCTTTTAAGGAAAACGTAGGTTTTTATATAAATCTATAACCGCACTGATAATTAGGGTAGGTTTTTATTTTATAAAAATAAACCGAAAAAATACCGAACCGTACCGAATAAATTTTACATTTGGNACCGGTAAAAAGTGGCTTTGATGCAAACAGCTTCTCAGGTCACCGAAAAATTGCACGGTGACGACTGATTTCTTCCCGGATGTCGTTGGAATGACGCACAACGATAATTATCTCACCAATGCTCTGATACCAAGTGAGAATGTACGGGAGAAAAATCTATTATTGATATTCTTTTTAATTATAATACAATGAGCCTTATTTATACAATTCATATCATATTCCTATTCTATGTAGGAGTAGGACTAATTCATATAATTTACATAACTATCTAACATGAGGAACGAGTGAGCAAGGCTTTTCCATCTTACATTCTTATGACGTGAGTTTGAACAACGCTTTCACTAGTTTTGTGAAAAACTTTAGGGAGGTGCTTTTGTTGTTCTCTATAAAACCTTCAAGCAAGATCCTACTTGAATTATAATTTCATGATGCAAGATCAAGAAGGCCAAGAATCTACGAAATTCAATAAGTCCAAGAATCCATACAAGATTAGGATTTCTTAATTCTTATTTCCTAGTAATTTGATTCTTGTTTTAGTNAGTTATTTCAAGTATCTTCATTAGCAAGACACAAAGTATTCTAGCGATTATGAGTAGCAAACTACAATGTATTGAATATGTTTTCTTTCATATAATTTAGATTTATGTTTTTGAATATTGAATCTTCTATAGACTTTATTCTTGAGTCCCGGTTTGGTTAATATCTTTCTACTCGTGTGATTTATATTTTCTTTGCCTTTGCTTGATTTCTTTTACGTTGTTGTAGAATAGTTGATGGATCTATACTCTAGCCATCTTTCATTTTTTTAATTCACCACCCTTTAAACAGTAAAAATATCTAGAGAGTTTTGCTAAGATCTATAAAAGAACGTATGTTATAGCTTTCTACTTCTACTAGTGAATTTTATATGATATTTAAAAAAAATACTGAATATTAACCGAACCGTACCGATACCGAAGAAAAATCGACATGATTGGGACGGTTTCGAAAAGTCTAATTTTGGTTATAAATAATAGAATAACCAAAAAATTGGTATGGTACAAATTTTATAAAATAACCGGCCGAACCGAACCATTGACACCCCTAAGTCACGCTACTATCTATCTGAACAACGGAAGCTATCCCTGAAGATGTCTGTTTACATGCTTTGTACTGAAGAAACTCAATATAATCTGATAGAGAAACCATCCAACTATTCGTAGTATTAGATTCCATTTTGCTACAAGCAATTTCTCAAATTCTTGATTACAACTTGTATGGTTAACCTTGGACTGCCAAATCAGAACACCTTTTTTTTTTTTGAAAACAATGTTCACTCGCCGGAAAATAAAAAAAGTTGCCGGAATTTGATGAAACTTGAATAGACAAATTCGGAATAACGTCCTGAGAAAGCCGTCCAAAAGGAGCTTTGTCGGAAACTGACCGTAAGGTGGTCCACGCGCCGGCGCATGGACAGATCTCGCCGGAAAAATCTCTCTGGTCGGCACGTGGATGGGGTTTTTCCAGTGGGGTTTTGTGGGGTTTGGTCGCCGAAGGATGGAGAACACTGTGGTGGTGTATGTTTATGCACAACACCGGTAAAAAGTGGCTTTGATGCAAACAGCTTCTCAGGTCACCGAAAAATTGCACGGTGACGACTGATTTCTTCCCGGATGTCGTTGGAATGACGCACAACGATAATTATCTCACCAATGCTCTGATACCAAGTGAGAATGTACGGGAGAAAAATCTATTATTGATATTCTTTTTAATTATAATACAATGAGCCTTATTTATACAATTCATATCATATTCCTATTCTATGTAGGAGTAGGACTAATTCATATAATTTACATAACTATCTAACATGAGGAACGAGTGAGCAAGGCTTTTCCATCTTACATTCTTATGACGTGAGTTTGAACAACGCTTTCACTAGTTTTGTGAAAAACTTTAGGGAGGTGCTTTTGTTGTTCTCTATAAAACCTTCAAGCAAGATCCTACTTGAATTATAATTTCATGATGCAAGATCAAGAAGGCCAAGAATCTACGAAATTCAATAAGTCCAAGAATCCATACAAGATTAGGATTTCTTAATTCTTATTTCCTAGTAATTTGATTCTTGTTTTAGTAGGATTATATTTGTAGTTCTAGTGAAACTAGGATTGTTAGTTGGAATTCCATACCTACTAGAATTATTTTTCCTATTTTAGTTAGGATAGGTTTTTCTAAACCTTATTCTTATTCTAGTTCAATTAGAATTAGTTTTTCTAAGTTTTTGCTTCAAAAACGTGATTTATTTTTTGTTTGATTCTTCTTCCTTTATTCAACGCTTCTTGCAATCTTGCTGGATTGAGAGACGAGTGGGTAAGGTTCTTTTCATCTTACATTCTTCTTACGTGAGTTTGAAGAATCCTTTCGCTAGTTTTGTGAAAAACTTTAGCGGGGTGCTTTTGTTTTTCTCTCTTCTTTGTGCTTGAGAGGTGCAAAACCTTGAAAGTACATCAAATATACATTGTTCCTCATATCCAAGTGATGCAAGATCAAGAACGCTAAAAATCCAAGAAATTCAAGAAGTCCAAGAATCCAATCAAGATTAGGCTTCTTTTCCTTAAAGATTAGGATTTCGTATTTCTTGCTTCCCAGTAATTTAATTCTTATTTTAGTAGAATTATATTTGTACTTCTAGTCAAACTAAGAATGTTAGTGGTATCCCATTCTTACTAGAATTCTTTTTCCTATTTTAGTTAGGCTAGGTTTTCTTAGCCTTATTCTTATTCTAGTTTATTTAGGATTAGTTTTCCTTAACCTTAGCAATTTTACTCAATGTAAGGACTATTTAAAGGGCTTAATATGCTGAAAATAAACATTGGTGATTAGTTTCTTTTAGCATTAGCTTCAAAAATGTGATTTACTTTTTATTTCATTGTTCTTCCTTTATTTAACGCTTCTTGCAATCTTGCGGGATTGAGGAACGAGTGGGTAAGGTTTCTTTTCATCTTACATTCTTCTAACTTTAGTTTGAAGAACGCTTTCGCTACTTTTGTGAAAAACTTTAGCGGGGTGCTTTTGTTTTTCTCTCTTCTTTGTGCTTGAGAGGTGCAAAACCGGTACATCAATTTGGTATCGAAGCACAAGTTCCAGGTTCGAATTCTTGACTTGCTATCTTATTCATCGTGTCACCGGACAAGAAAATAGCAAATTTGTGATCCTCTTCAATGGATCTTCAATTAAAAATTCAGAAATTAAGAACTATAGTCCTTGAACGAGATAATGAAGAAATTAAATTGCAGCTAAATAGCTTGACGGAATCAATAAAGCATCTGACTGAATTGGCTGAAGGTTTGGTGCTTCAATAACATACCAGTGCTACCGCCACGTCTACCACTTCGGTATCCACCAATTTAACCGCATAAAGCAAGATATATTGAGCAAGTTGAAGAGGTTGAAGCTGACCAAGACATGAGAGCACCAATGCACCATGCCCAATATGATAAATATTCAGAAAATCAAGGGAGTGGAGAGGACAAACCTGATGAAGACCAATATCAAAGAGACAAGGAACATGCATTGGATCCACAAGTTGAGGATTTACCAGTGTTGTGAAGAGCGTGAAGCGAAGAAAAGCGTCAACCCCCATTTCGCTTAAAGCGAGAAGCGAAGCGCTCGCTTTTTTGAAGTGAAGCAGAATTTTAAAAAAAAATTATTAAAATAAATATACCATTTGAACATTAAAATATACCATTCTGTTAAAAACTGGGCAGCATTTCAACGAAGAGAAGAAGACTGAGAAAGGAGAACCGAAGGGAAAAAAAAATTCGCCAGCATTTCACTGCTATTTGGACGCTGAAAGAAGAAGAAGAAGAAGAACGAAATCACATACTTGTTGCTGCTGGTCGTATGTTGAAGTTGAAAAGTGTACAAGACTTGGAACCTTAGTCGCCTCTTTCTCCCTATTGTTGTTGGTCGTATGTTTTAATAAAAGACATTTCTTTTTTAATTAAATAGGTTGGCAGGTGTTTAAAACAGAGAAGCGCTCGATTCGGTCGCCTCGCTTCGCTTCAGCGCTTCTCGCTTTTTAGTGGGAAGCGCACGCTTTTGCCTACCTGAGTCGCTTCATATAGCAGAAGCGGTCATAGGGTCACCTCGCTTCGCTTCTCGCTTTAATCGAGGAAGCGACCGCTTTTCACAATCCTGTGATTTACCACCAAAGTTTTATGATGATCCATTGGAATATCCAGCCATGTGTCACTGACTTTCCGCCTTTAAGAGATGCTCAACACAATATTGACTTGATTGTTGACTTTATCATTCCAAACAAGTCAGCATATTGCATTAATCCTAAAGTCCATAAAAATATACATGAACAAGAGGAAGGATTACCTAAAACGGAGTGGATAATGGAGAGTTTGAGGTATATTGGAGAAACAAGATATCTTCACCTCATAAATATATATATATGGCCATCGTCAAAGTGATTGTTGGTGTACAAGCATAGCAGTTGATGCAGTCTCAAGAAGAGCGTTGATCTCTATGCTTAATTCAAAGCTAGACATGGAGTTGGCTAAGTTTCATGTAGTTCTGACATCAATAACTTCATATTATAAGTTGAAGTTTGAGAGTCAACATAGAAAGATCACATGGAGAAGGCTTGGTAGAAAATTGAAACTTAGAAAGTGGGATTTAGTTCGACCACATTCTAAGTTTTCTTGCAACGTGAAGAAGCTCTATGATAAACTAGCAAGATGTAATTTGAAACCTGGTGAGCATTAGCAAATCTTGCGCCATCTATGGAAGTTGTTAGACTCGAGGACGAGTCTTTTTCAACCAGGGAAGAATGATGCAAGATCAAAAACGCTAAAAATCCAAGAAATTCAAGAAATCCAAGAATCCAATCAAGATTAGGATTTCGTATGTCTTGCCTCCTAGTAAATTAATTCTTGTTTTAGTAGGATTATAATTGTAATTCTAGTCAAACTAGGAATGTTAGTAGAATCCCATTCTTACTAGAATTCTTTTTCCTATTTTAGTTAGGATAGGTTATCTTAGCCTCATTCTTATTCTAGTTTAATTAGGATTAGTTTTCCTTAACCTTATCAATTTTACTCATTGTAAGGCCTATTTAAATGGTTTAATATGCTGAAAATAAACATTGGTGATTAGTTTCTTTGAGCATTAGCTTCAACAACGTGATTTAATTTTTATTTCATTGTTCTTCCTTTATTCAACGCTTCTTGCAATCTTGCGAGATTGAGGAACGAGTGGGTAAGGTTTCTTTTCATCTTACATTCTTTTAATGTGAGTTTGAAGAACGCTTTCGCTAGTTTTGTGAAAAACCTTTAGCGGGGTGCTTTTGTTTTTCTCTCTTCTTTGTACTTGAGAGGTGCAAAACCTTGAAAGTACATCACCAAGTTAAGCTTGACTCATGCATGGGTAGGAATTAGCATTATAGTCTTCGGAATTTTAACTTATCCGACATTTATATATATATATATATATAAGTGCAATTGTATTTTTGTCAAGACATGCCATAAATCTTTAACATCCAACATTCGATTTCACATTCCTTCATGTCTTAGCAATAAGAAAGTACAGGTATAGGTGTATTTTTTTTAATGGTGATTTCTGAAAATGGTGGATTAAGGAGAAGAATAAGTGCCTTAAATAAAAGGGATTTGGGAGAGAGTAAGTTACCACTAGGACTGGGGTAATTTTTAAAAAGTTTGCTAATGGTATGGGTAAATTTGGCCAGATAATATAACGGAGGCTAAATATAGACAATATCCGAAAGTAGAGGGTTAAATTTGGCCCTCTTTACACACTTCACCAAGTCTGGAAAAACTGAGGTGACAAAGTCAATCAAACTCAAAAGAAGAGTATTAAATGCAGATAACTTATAGAAAAACTATTACGCACCACTGTTAAAACGGAACACAACCCAAATGCTCCCCAAAATTTAGCTTCAGAAACTAGTTCCTAGAGAAGACAAAAAAAAAAGGAAAATGAAAGAACGCCAATCATTGTCATGATCTCTGCAATATAAGCATAAATCTTGTGAACTCCACATACATAGCATTTCGCCGATAAAATCTCTATATAACTCATGGAAGAAGCATCGTTGAGTCATCAAATCACAAATGCATAGTTTATATAATTATTATGGAACAGAATTTGGAAATTAACGCAGCACTTAACACTTAAATTTCTCCAAAAATCCAATCCCCCCCACCCCGGGTGCGAGCACGGGCAAAAGAAAATCCCCTCCAGCATTAACTAACAAGAAAAGGAGGTGTTACCTAACCTACTCTGCCTATATCTCCCCTCTCCCTCATTCCTATTCCATACTCATCACAAAATAAGATTGAATAGCTAAATGGAAAAAAACTATCAGCTGTTTCTAGACACCAATTAAAAATTATGAGACAATATATCAAAGTAGTCCTAAAATAAGCAGAATGTATCAGCTTGCTTTCTTTGTTTTACTGTTTTGAAATCCAAAGTATTCTCCAAGGGCTGTCAAAAAGTGCAGTGGAATTACCAAATAAAATATATAAAAATCAGTCCACAGTGTAATGAGTGAAATGAAGAACAAGATAGATCTTTGTCAGGGTACATATTTATAAAAAAGGAAAAGATGAAACAAAAAAACATATATATGAAAAGCAGAAATCTTTGCCAAAACAATATTTAAAAGATTAAAGTTGTACCTCTTCTGACAACTTCAGGACAGAAACATCTTGAGTCAAAGGGAAGCTTTTCCAGAGCATTCTTGGAATCAACATCCCAGCAAGTGAACAGGGTATGAACATCATGAATGCCAAATATGGTGTAGCAAACCTATTCACGAAAACAATTTCAGAAGATTTGTCAGTCAAGTGGAAAACTTCTGTTTGTTGGCGTAAAAGTATAAGCAGCTTGATGAGGTTGTGGCACATCTAAGTACTTTATAAAGCAAGAAAATGATAGCAATTTGACAGGAGAATTTGAAGGCCAACAATTAGAAGCAACTTGAGGCATTCCACTCATGCAACATTTACTTGGCTGGTGTCTTTATGTTACATAAAACATGTCTCCAGTTATATATATGTATGAATGTATTAAATAAGATATTCATATTTCAATATGAAGATTTAAAGTAATGAAATGGGCACAAGAGAACTAATAGCCACAGCTTCCACAAAAATTATCCTTCAGGTTAGCACCTGAATTTTTCATAAATACAATATTATCAGGATACTCAGTGTAAAAGTAATCACAATATCGTCGTCATGGAGTAGAAAACCAGACAGTCAAAACATAAAAAGGGCAGTTTGGTGCACTAAGCTCCCGCTATGTGTAGGGACAGAGAAGGGCTGAAGCACATTAGGTCTTATCATATGCAGTTTTACTTTACATTTTGCAAGAGGTTGTTTCCACGGCTTGAACCCGTGAAGGAAAATTTTACCATAGTCAAACACAATTTTTTTTAAAAGGAAAAAGGCCAAATTTGCACCTCTACTAAGTGGAAAAAATCAATTTTTCCCTCTGCTATACTTTCGATGCAAAAATACCCGACATTACCCAAGTGGCTCAAATATACCCCTCCTCCGTTAGGGTTGTCCAAGGTGAACACCAATCCCATGTGGCGCTGACATTTTGGTGAGATGGACGACATGTGACATGCCTCCTCACTGCCCCCAACCCACTTTACCCCTTCACCTCCACTTCTTCTTCCGTAAAAGAATTGAAGACTAGAGACTTGGACTTATGGTCACGCGAAGATGGGAGAAATGAATGCAATTCAAGTTAGTTATATGGATGCAGAAAAGAGCATACGGCCATGAATTTTTTGGCGCATTAAAGATCAGAACCACATTTCTGATTGTGAATTTTATCAAGCAATCATCTATGGTTTTCGAGCTTATTATTAGAATTGAAAAGAAAGGACAAGACATATTTATTTGCTCCTTCAATTTATCCCGATATGCAAGCAGAGCAAAGCATAAGCTACAACTTTCTCCTGCTTTTAGCTTTGAATCTTCGTAATAATTTGCGGCTTGTGAGATCTTCGCTTACTGAGCTTTATCTGTGTTGTTTTCCTTTTATGTCTTCTACAGAATCTTGAGATCTTCAGTCAAGAACCACAGAATCTTCAGTCACGAATTATTTTTCCTTTCTGAATTTTCTCATTGCAGCAAATAAATATATTGATTTTCTCCATTCGTCATTCCATTGTCCAGCTGCTCCATGTCTTTGTGTGTGTTGTTCATCTATAAGAACTCAAACTTCTCATCTTTTCTCCATTGATTCTCCATGGATCTCACATTTTCGATCTACTAATTTTGTACTTCAATTTAACCATGGAAATGTTACATACATCATCACATATATATCTGAAGATAAATATTTTCGCAAAGAGTACTGTACAGTTGTTCTCCTGGGGAAGAAGCAGCAGAAGGAAAGGGGTAAAATGGATTGGGGAAGGTGAGGTGGCATGCCATGTAGCATCCATCTCACCAAAATGTCAGTGCCACATGCGATGGTATCCACCTTGGACAGCCCTAACGGAGGAGGTCTATATTTGAACCACTTGGATTAAATCGGGGGTATTTTTACTTCAAAGTATAACGGAGGACAAAATTGATCATTTTCGCATAGTAGAGGGACAAATATGACCCTTTTTCCTTAAAATATAATTTTCCAACAAACCCGGAGAATGATATTTCATGAATAAGCAAACATACCAGTTCATCGACTGACCAGAAAACAGCAGTCTTATGACAGCAAAGGCAACTGGAAAAACAATTCCTAGCAAAATTGCAAACGTATGATACAACATTCCTGCATAACAGTCAAAAAAAAACCATTTTAAAGTAGCAGGAAAGAGAACAAGCTTTTAAGACCACTCTTCCAACCAAAGAGAGAATTGAAGTATGTTTGTTACCTTTAAGAAAATCATTGAAGGTTGCAAAACAACAGGTCAGTCCCCAAGTTGGAAAGCGTAAGAGAAGTGGCACAAGAAAAAAGATGACAAGAGGAAAACTATGAAGTAGCATAGCTTGCTCTCTTGAATAGTATATCTACAATGAGAAGAACAATAGGTACTCATAGTTAATTACACACTTCATACAATAACTAGATAAGATCTTCATCGTGAAAATTGTTGGCTTACCAAGAACCATG
>AWOL01S0034093.1:88297-99137 GCA_000715115.1 Nicotiana otophora | reverse complement strand
GCACACACATTGGTAGAGTTTGGAATTTCTTGGTTTTAAATTTTATCAATGTTTGCTTAATTTTATTAGTTGACTTACATAGCTGTAGTGTTGGGCGCCATCACGATCTACATGTGAGATTGGGTCGTGACAGGTGCAATAACTTTTTATAACACTTCGAATGGAATAGTTCGTACGTCCCTCCCTCGCCGAACCTGAAGAAAGGAGCAACAATCATCTTCATATTATCATATACATAAGATGTGAAACTAACTATTACAGAAGTTTTTATAGGAGTACAACAGTGTATTCAATGTTCTTTTTAGCACAATTACATAAAATTTCATGAGTTTACACAATGTATATATACATAGCATAATTACAAGCACCTCCCATGGTACTTAAAATATGTGTATGACCAAGTAAGTAGTGTCACAATAGAGGTGCATTTTGAATAACATATTTGTCTTAAGTATTGACATAATTTAATTTCTCTAATAATTTATTTAATTTTATTTACATAGAAAATATCCAACTAGCTAGACATAATAGGTATGAATCTGAATTCTGACACTATTGTCTGAATTATGCTGGACAATTTTAAGAGTGAATTTTTCTCTCTAGAAAATAGGCTATCTAAAATGCTGAAATTTTGTTGTATCGTTCCACCACTTAATTTTATCGGATGTACCTGAAGGGACTCGTTCCACCACTTAATACTATGTTAAAACTAAAAGAAAAAGAGAGAGAGAATTAATTATGTAAATTCTAAAGCAAAGAAAGTAAATGAAATATTTTCCCAAATCTACTTTATTTCTTCTCTCTGTGTGACATAATTCTTTCTCTCTTCAAACCTATGAAATATGTATTACCAAAAGGCATATATGAGCAGAGGCGGAGCCAGGATTTTGATCTTATAGTTTCGAAATTCTAATCGTTCTAAATTTATATTTTGTGCATATTCATTGGATACAAATACAGAATTTGAACCAAGTTACTGAATTCGGTCAAATCCGCTCCCGACACTCTAACTCCGCCCCTAAATTTTTGTGATGCCAAGAATCGTCTTCGTTTTCCCTTCCATCTTTATCTTATTTTCCTATCTATCATATCATCATACAAATGTGTGTTTGTGTGTAAGAAGTTGACTTCTTTTATCAAGTAGCTAGAAAAAATCTATAGAGCTGTACTTCATTCTTTTTTCTAACTTTAATTAGTACGTCCATGATTGCCAACGTAAACAGTTGTCGCATCTCTATCTTCCTTTCGTTATTCTCGTTTGCTATCTGATCAATTACGTATGCTAGCTAGTGCATGAATGTGTGCCTATCTTATAGTATCATTTCCTTTTTTCCCGTGAAGGCATCTTTTACGTTGGCAATTTGAGATTAATTTTTTTTTTCTCGTCCAAGCGAAGAAGACATTTGAGTGCATAGTTATATATATATATACACTGTGGGATTATGTAGAATTTTGCTTAAGCGGTATCGCTATTTATATATAAAAAAACAATAAATAACATACATATAGGAGCATATATTATCGCTTTGTAGACAAGAAAAAGCCTTGGCTTGTTGATTTAATTGAGTCTTAAGTTAAAATTGGTCTAGGGTTCAGTTTTATTTAACTACTTTTTAAACAAAAAATAAAGTCTCGTTCAAAGATTTGCCCACAAAAATGCTCACAAAACAATCTTGTCAAATGGAGTCATTTCTGCTATAACTATTACGTCTTCTTGGGGTGCGGTCCTTCCTCAGATCCTATATGAGTACGGGATACTTCGTGGACCGGGTTGTCCTTTTATAGTAAAAATATTTAATTGTATCACGTGACATTGCTTCATTCAAACGTGCATCCACCCCTATATATACACTTCGATACGAAATTTATGTTCTACAAAAATAATCTAACAATGAAGAGATTACTGCAACTGAAACTGCAATATCACAAAGTTCGAACAGATCTGTAAGATGCTTAGAACTCGAACACTTGGAGGGAATAACTTTAAATCCGTACAAGTAACCTTAAAAACCGGCCTTTGGGATCCACAAGAGCCAATTATGGGCACTACATTGCCTTAACTTTAGGTCACAGTCCCTCGTGTAGGACATGAACTTAAAGCACTAGCAAATTCCATTCACATAGAACAAGCTGTGGACACCTTTTTTTTTAAGTTTATGATCAACATGTCCAAGATTCCCCATATATGCATATGATGAAAAGCCTGATAAAAGTGAATCAACTTTTGAACTGTCAAGATTTCTCTAGAGAAATCTTTATTTCATTCTCATAGTTTCTAAGTATTTGATATTGGAAAATTTCATAAAGAAGTAAACAATAGAAATAGTAATATAATATCCTTGGCTAGTATAAAGTTAGCCACAGACATGAATGCCTTTTGTTTCTTTTTTAGTCTTAATTTCCAATTTGTTTGAGTTAGTATTAATACTAAATCCTTACGCATATTAAATTAATTATTAGAAAAAATTGCATTAAATATAATGATTTCGTCTTTGATTATACCTTTCAGGATGACGAGTACGTAAAAGGATAATCCTCCAGTACTAGATTTGGCAAATGTTATAATGTACACGTGTGTATACATATGTGTTTATGTGTTACGTTCCTAAATGTAATATGTAACTAATTCATCATGTTTTTTGTAGGAAATTAGCAATTAATTCAACAAAACCTTTTAAAAATCAACAGTATTTTATGCGACTTCAACTTCAATTTTTGTGCAGTGTGTGATTGAACATAACTATTAGAATTTCCTCTCAAGTAAAATCGTTTCGATAATATATAGATTTTGGTTTCGAATCTCCATAACCATCGATCAAGATCATCAATCTCAAGGTTCGACCACATGTAAATATTGTGCGATGGAACTTTACTCTCACGTGGTCGTGACAAGAAAATATCGATCAACCTAATTATGTGTCGCTCAACAAATGTCCGACTTATCAATTTATCTGATAACTATTACTGGCATGTGCATGAAAAGGAATTGAAGATAATATCCTGGACCTCAAGGTTTTGTCTCCTTTCCTTGTTATGTACTATAGTTTTTCTTGTTAGTAAATGTTTCGAAGATAGATTTCATTTATTAGCATAAGGAGATAAGCGATGCATAATTTGCTTACTATATATAGCTGAATATCTTTACACACATTGTTTTCAGCAATTGTTCCCAATATTTGAAGTTATTCAAATAATTAGTTACAATATAAAATAACAACTAAAAGCAGTTTTTATTGTTTTTGTTGGAATGTACAGGCTTGGTAACTATATCTGTTTACATATTGACTTCAAAATATAAATTAGACACAAATTAAATACATAATCTTAGTAACAATTTAAGCATGTGGTCATCAATGTCATTACAAAAATTCTATCCTTTTGCATTTCCATATATTTGTTGGTGAATTGGATTCGAATCATTATTTATTGGACCACAAAAAAGTTTCCAATTGGATAAATCCTACTTCCCTCTCTCCAACTCAGCAGATTCTTCCTGGAAAAAGATGCATCATAATTAAATAATCACTCGATTAAAACTTAAACAAGATTATCTTAACCTGAACCCGATTCCCTAATCATCCCTTTTTAACTTCTAATTTTGCTAACTATTATCAAAGATCTTGTGCCCAAAAAAGGAAAGAAAACATCCCATGAAGTCCACCTTTTGTTCCACTAAGAAAAAGATATATAACGAGAAAAATTAATAGTATTAATTAATTTCGGAGCAAAATTAAGCAACATACAAAAGATGATGGGTCAAGTCATGGGGCACCGACATTACTATTTTGATAAACAAGAATAATTAAGTTGATAGTAAAAGAAAAAAGGGGTCAAGTGATTTAAATTAATGATTTGTCGTATCAAGCAAAGAGAAAAGCCGCAGTATTGACACGTCTCTATTTCCGTATGCAAAGAATCGTTATCGTGCAGCATTAAACTTTTTTTTTAATGTAGTGCCAACATAAATTATCCATCACTATCAAAATTGGTGATTTCATGTAAATTTTGGAACCTATCCAAAAATCTTTCCAATAGTGTGAAAGTTACTTATCATTCCTTGAGGATTCACAGAAATTTTCCTAATAATAGTAAAAATTTATTCGTACGTGATATTTACACAAACCCTAAATTACAATACTTTTTTAAAAAAAAAATGCAATACAATTTATTGTCATGTGTAATAAAAGGAAATTTAATACTAATAGTTTCGAATTAATTTTTTTATTAGCACGTGATATTTACAGCAACCCTAAATTACAATATATTTTTCTTAAAAAAAGTAATACAATTTATTGTCATGTGTAATATATGGAAAATTTAATATTAATAGTTTCGGAATTACTTTTTTGGATTGGATTTAACTTAGATATATGCACTGAAAAGGTAAATATCATTACATTATTAGTAATACAATTTAACCTTCTATAGGATGTTATCTGTTTTATTAATTTTTCAGATTATTAGTTCCACTTGTTATGATAGTGTGAAGTGTATAAAAATTGTTTTTGCAACCTCAGCAAATCTATTTTCTTTTTTGGCAACCTCAGCAAATCTTTATTCTTTTTTTTTTGTTTTGCAACCTCAGCAAATCTACACCGTTAAGGAATTCTATAAATATGTCTCATTGTTCCTTCATTTTTCCTCACCTCAAAACTCAACGTCCCTACAAAGAACCACAAGTCACTAAAAACCTCAAACAACATCCACTCCACTATATCCTTAACCTTCCACATTTGCTCCCTCTTTTTTCACATTCAAAACCCTAAATATTTTCTAAGATTTGCAATGGAGAGAGTAAGCAGAATGGTAGCTGAAAAGCCAGTGGTGATTTTCAGCAAGAGTAGTTGCTGTATGAGCCATACAATTAAATCTTTGTTCTGTGATCTCGGCGTTCACCCTGCAGTTCACGAGCTAGATGAGATGCAGAGAGGCGGCCGAGAAATCGAAGCGGCGCTTTCGAGGCTCGGCTGTAACCCTACAGTTCCCGCCGTGTTTATCGGCGGTGAACTAGTGGGTGGTGAAAGTGAAGTTATGAGTCTTCACCTTCAACGCTCCTTAAAGCCAATGCTTAAAAGAGCTGGAGCTTTATGGGTTTAAATTAATTAATAATTTAGAAATATCCATATATACTCGACTTCAATAACAACAATAATAATAATATAAGCTAGAGGTGGACATTAATTAGTTACTTTTAGCAACAAAAAGAAAGGAAAAAGAGAGTGTGTATGTGTGTGTAAAGTAAGAGTGCGTAGCGTTATGCTGCAATTTTCTTCAGCTAACTAGCTATATAAATATGGAGTGATAAATAATGTGTTCACTTCTACCCCAGCTTCTCGTTTTGTTATGTAAGCTGTGATCTCTTTTGCGAATAAATCTCAGTTTTTATTAAATAACAGTAGCACTGGCTTCTAGTTATTTTTCTGCCTAAATAATTCCGAATTTAGACGTTGTTGTTTAATTTCTTACATTTTGACATATACAGGTGTTAGTCATGTGCTTATACATCAAAATTTTGTACGTTAATGGTGATGTTTTTACTCTCTTAGTATCCTTTTTCTTTTGGTGCTCATTTAATTGAAGGGAAGATAGATGCAGTAACTTATTAAAAATGCAGTCAGTAACTTGTTTTAAATATTTATTGAACTAATTAAGCTGTTAATTTTATTTATATCGTTAATGTATATAATTTAAATTTATAGATTAGATACGGCATGAGAAGCAACTAGTTCAAATTAAATTGAGCAATAACATAACTTTTTTTCTTGCAAAATCTAAATTAAAGGAAAGCACTTGCCACCAATAATAGTTCTACTATATATGATAGAAGAGAATATCTAAGACGCGAATGGTTGCATGCATGCTACAATATTCAGTGGCTTCATGCAAAAGACTAAATATTTCCATGTAATTTAATCACTGGCATAAGTCTAGCAACTTAGTATAGGAATAAACGTGCTCTTGGAAAAACTTGTATCGTCGATATTATTACTGTCATTATCGTCGTTATTTAAAATTTTAGTTTCGTTTGATTGAATGAAACGGTAATCATGCATGAGACTTGAGAAACATATCGAATCCGTAGATGAAGGTGATAAGAGGAATATCAATGCTGCTTACAATAGCTTTTAGATAGTTTCAAGGGACTTATGTCACTTTCCTCCTATATGACAATTGCAGCAAATGATGTTGTGTGCTTCATTTGGAGAATGAAATATATATATATATATATATATATATATATGAAGATTATATTCCATCTTTTTTTCTTTTTCTGTTAAGGCTTCACGCAAAATTGATGCTCACACTTAAATAGAAGATAGAATATGTAAACCACATCCATGTAATATTGGGGATAAAGAAGGAGAATGCTCAAGAGTAGATAGGATTTACTATTCACAAAACATTATACGTGTGAGTATGTATGTCTGCATGCAATTCATGTTCAAATGAAAAAGAATTTCACGCTTTATATTCAATAATGAGGGTTGTGTATGAACAACCTAAGATCAAGTGGGGAGCCTTGACTAAGGACAAACCCCAGGAGTTGGGATAGAAGTCGAGGAATATGGAGAGGAGTAGTGGGAACGCGAGTTGTATGTGGACAAGGACAGCGACTTGTATCAGGGACGCAACTAGAGAGATGTAAATTAGGGGTCTCAAAGGGCTACTCTAGTGGACACAGAGGGAACTGGTGGTAAAATGGAGAGGTCCAAGGGAAAGTGAAAGCTAAGAAGGCAACACACTCGAAGTTAATGGAGAGTAAAGACGAGAAAAAGAATATGAACAATATGGAGTGATATAAGGTGGCAAAGAAGAAGACAAAGTTAGCGGTTACGGCAGCGGCATTTGGACGCTTTTATGAAGAATTTGAGGCCAAAGGTGGGGACAAAAAGATATACAAGTTAGCCAAGGCGAGAGAGATGAAGGCCCATGATTGGACCAAGTGAAGTGCATCAAATACTAGGAAGGTAATGTATTGGTAGAAGAGGTACATATTAGACAGAGATGGCAGATATACTTCCATAAACTCTTGAATGAAGAGGGAGACAAAAACATTATACTGGGTGATTTGAAGCACTCCAAGAATTATCATGGTTTTGGGTGTTGTAAGTGTATAAAGGCTGAGGAGGTTGAGGGGATATTGTGTAGGATGAGCAAGAGAAGAGCGACCGGGTGTCACGACCCCAGTTTTTCTTCATAGTATATCGTGATGGCACCTAGTCTCTAAGACTAGATAAGCCTAACACTTACTGAATTTAATGAAAGAATTTAACCAAAACAATTTATTGAACATAAATCAAAATCTTCTATAATAATCCAACAACCTCGAATATAATACAATATGCTAAAAACGGTAGTACAAGTCATAAGCTCTACCGAGTTCACTAGGAAATCTCTAAGTACAACTGTTTTGGAATAGAAATAAAGTGTACAAGGTAAAATATCATAAAGTGACTCTGAGGCCTGCGAACGCGGCGGTAGGTATACCTTGAGTCTCCACAATAATGTCTGATCAACTAACTAATGATCTACAAACTCCGAATGTAACGACCCGACCGGTCGTTTTGAGAACTAGCGTCATGTTCGGTGGCTTAAGGTCTTAAGAAGCTTTATATTATGTGTTATGACTTGCGTGTGTGACCAAGTTCAGTTTTTGAATTATTCGGGGTCAATTTGGAAGAAGGATTCTTATTTTAGAATTTCGAATGTAACGACCCGACCGGTCGTTTTGAGAATTAGCATCCTGTTTGGCGGCTTAAGGTCACGAGCAGCTTTGTATTATGTGTTATGACTTGCGTGTGTAACCGAGTTCAGTTTTCGAATGATTCGGAGTAAATTTGGAAGAAGGATTCTTGTTTTAGAAGCTTAAGCGGTAAGAGTTGATCGGAATTCGACTTTTGTGTATACGACTTCGAAATAGTATTTTGATGATTTCAATAGTTTAGTATGGTTAGTTTGGACTTAGTTGTGCGTCCGAATTTGCATTTGGAGGTCCGTAGGATAATTTGAAGCATTTTGGCGAAAATTGAAAAGTTGAAGTTTTGGAAAGATAAGAGGTTTGACCGGGAGTTGACTTTATTGATATCGGGTTCGAATTGCAATTTTGAGAGTTATATTAGCTGTGCTATGTCATTTAGAACTTGCATGCAAAATTTGACGTCATTCCGGGTTGATTTGATATGTTTCGGTACAAGTTTTGAAAGTTGGAAGATTTGAAAATTCATAAGTTCGATTCGAGGTGCTATTCGTAGTTTCGACATTGTTTGATATAATTTGGGACCTCGAGGGGGTCCGCGTTAGGTTATGGAACTTGTTGGTATATTTCGACGGGGTCCCAAGGACTCCAGGCGTGTTTTGGATGGGCTACGGACCATTTTCTTATGTTTTGGATGGTTGATCTTATATCTGGTGTTCCCTTATACACGATCGCGAAGTTCATTCCGCGTTCGCGTAGACTGTTTAGGTGGTTGGACCTTCTCCTCTCTCAGCCTCGGTAATACAATACCCAAGTGGTGTGCATGCTCCTCCTGGCTACAGAGTACATCAGAATATCATCAATGAATACCACAACAAATAAATCAAGATATGGCTGAAATACACTATTCATCAAATGCATAAATACTGTTGGGGCATTGGTTAGCCCAAAGACATTACAAGAAATTCATAGTGGCCATAATGAATCATGATTGTCATCTTTAGAATATCCGAATCCCGAATTTTTAATTGGTGATACCCAGACCTCAAATCAATTTTGAAGAACACCCTCGCTCCCTGAAGCTGGTCAAATAAATCATCAATACGCGGCAATGGATATTTATTCTTGATTGTAACTTTGTTCAACTGCCTATAATCAATGCACATCTGCATAGTACCATCTTTCCTTTTCACAAACAGAACTGGTGCACTCCAAGGTGACACACATGCCTAATAAACCCCTTTTTTAAGGAGTTCCTGAAGTTGCTCTTTTAATTCTTTTAACTCAGCTGGTGCCATACGATGCGGAGGAATAGAAATGGGCTGAGTGCCCTGCACCAAGTCAATACCGAAATCAATATCCCTCTCGGGTGGCATACCCGGCAGATTTGCAGGAAATATATCCGAAAAGTCTCATACGACCGGTACTGAATCAATAATAGGAGCATCTGCATCAACATCTCTCACAAAGGCCAAATATGACAAGCATCCCTTTCCAACCATACGTTGGGCCTTCAAATAAGAAATTACCCTGCTAGGAACAATATCTAGACAACCCCTCCATTCAACCTTTGGAAACCCCGGCATCCTCAACGTCACGATTTTTGCGTGACAGTCCAGAATAGCATGACATGGATACAATCAATCCATACCCAGGATTACATCGAAATCAACCATGCCGAGGAATAAGAGATCAACTCTAGTCTCCAGTTCCCCAATAGTTACCACACACGACCGATACACATGATCCACGGTAATAATATCGCCCACCGGTGTAGATACACAAACAGGTGAAACTAAGAACTCACAGGGCATATCCAGATAATGAGAAAAATATGATGATACATATGAATAAGTGGAACCAGGTTCAAATAATATAAAAGCCTCCTTGTGGCACACTAAAACAATACATGTGATCACTGCATCTGAGGCAACAGCATCTGGCCTGGCAGGAAAAGCATAGAATCGAGCCTACCCGCCTCCTAATCAGCCTCCCCCTCTTGGGCGACCTCTAGCTACTTGGCCCCTACCCCGAGATGGCAGGGCGGGTGGTGTAACTGTTGGTGCTTCTGTCGTCCGTCGATAACTCTACTGTGAAACCCCACTCAATAGCCTAGGACACTCTCTCTTGAAATGACCAAATTCTCTGCACTCGAAACAACCCCTCCTCTAACGGAACTGCTGCTCCTGATAACCTGAGGAATGACCTGCAGAAGCCTGTGCGGACGAGGCATGATGAGAACTCTGCGCTGGTAGTGCACTGAATGAAGACTGGCCTGAGTGAGCACTGTAAGAACCATGGCTAGCTGATGCACCACGATGAGCTGGACGACCCATCTGAGCGTGTCTGTAAGAACGACCCCTACCACGGTGAAACTGGCCCCCTGAAGGAACACCTCTATAATCACCCGAACCACGAGGCCTCTTAGCCTCTCTCTCTCTCCACGTTCCTGGCTACGAACCATCTCTATCTGTCGAGCAATATCCACTAGCTCATCAAAAGTAGCACCAGATACTCTCTCCCTAGTCAAAATTAACCGCAACTGATAAGTGAGGCCATCAATGAACCTCATATGTCACGACCCAATTTCACCTATAGGTCGTGATGGCGCCCAACACTACAGCTAGGCAAGCCAATTGATAAATCAAACGTACATTGGTTAAACTTTTAATCCAAGAAAATAATAAAATACCAAATTCTACCAATGTGTGTGCCAAGACTCGGTGTCACAAGTGCATGAGCATCTAATAGATTATACAAAACTCGGAATACTCTCTGAAATGAAATAGACATAATGTAAATATAAGAAGAGATACGGTTAGCTGCAGAACGGCTCAGAAAGGCAGCTCACGGGATGACGTGGATATGTGATGATAGGTCCTCCACTAGTACATGTCTCAGATCCTGCACAAAAGTGCAGCAAGTGTAGTATGAGTACGTAAACAACGTGTACCCAGTAAGTATCAAGCCTAATCTCGAAATGGTAGAGACGAGATGGCCAACTTTGACACTCACTATGGATCAATAATAATAATTGAAATAAGACTAGAATATTTAGATCAACATGATTCCCAGAATATAACAATAATTTATTTAACCAGCAGAAATAATTAAATTCCTTCAAAATGAAACATTATATATATA
>AWOL01S0034093.1:38831-82714 GCA_000715115.1 Nicotiana otophora | reverse complement strand
GATCAACACCCGCTATGTCCGGGAATACCTGGATCTGCACACGAAGTGCAGGGTGTAGTATGAGTACAACCAACTCAGCAAGTAACAATAATAAATAAGGAACTAAAGATAGTAACGAGCTACACAATTATGGTTCATTTCCAGTAATTCCAGCAAAGAATAGACATGCTATCAAATCTGGCAGTTTAATGTCAAATCAATTTTTATACAGTTCTTGTTCATGTAATCCGTATATCAACAATCTTCCAGAGATTTCACAACAATGACATATAGCAAAAAAGTGCAACAACAAATGAAAATCAAGTACAACCTCTTAGGACAACAATCACTCATTGGGCTCCCAGCTCTCATCACTCACTCTCAATGGGTACCCGCGCTCACTGGGGGTGTGCAGACTCCGAAGGGGCTCCTACAGCCCAAGCGCTATAATCTGCACAGAAAACTCACGCGCCATAATATAAATATCCNTCACTGGGGGTGTACAGACTCCGGAGGGGCTCCTACAGCCCAAGTGCTATGATCAGCACGGATAACTCACGTGCCATAATATAAATATCTGGATCCGCACGGCCAACTCACGTGCTCCACGGCCAACTCACGTGCTATAGTATAATATAAGGATCTGCACGGCCAACTCACGTGCTGCACGGACAACTCACATGCTATGATATCAATATCTCACAATCAGGCCCTCGGCCTCTCTCAGTCATAAATCTCTCTAGTCTCTCGGGCTCTCATTAATCATGAAATCTGCCCAAACAACAATGATATGATATATCAATAATAATAACAGAGACTGAGATAAAATGTACAAGTAAAAACTGAGACTGAGTACATATAGCATTTAGGTCCCAATAGTACTATCACATAGCCTAAGCATGATTTCTAACATGATTTACAGTCAAATTTTTATCAACACATAGAGAGCATATAGATAACAACAAATTATTCAACTTTACAGTTTCCTGGGACGGACCAAGTCACAATCCCCTCGGTGCACGCTCACACGTCCGTCACCTAGCACGTGCGTCACCTCCAAAATAATCACATGATATCAAAATCTGGGGTTTAATACCCTCAGGACCAGATTTAAAACTGTTACTTACCTCAAAACGTGAAACTCTTTACTATGCTATGCCTTTGCCTCACAAATCGGCCTCTGAATGCCTCGGATCTAGTCACAAATAATTCGTTTCAGTCAATAAAATTTATTGGAATTAATTCCATAAGAAAATACTAATTTCTCATAAAAATCCGAAATTTAGCTCATAAATCGCTTGTGGGGCCCATATCTCGGAACCCGACAAAAGTTACAAAATTCGAAAGCCCATTCAACCACGAGTCTACCCATACCAATTTTACCAAAATCTGACATCAACTCGACCCTCAAATCCATAAATCTTATTTCCAAATTTCTAAGTTCCAATCTCCGATTTACACCTCAAAATCATGTAATCTAGTCGGATTATTCGATGATAATATTATGGAGTAGAAATGATCACAAGGGACTTACCTCAAGTTTTCCTTAAAAATATATTAAAATTGCCTCTCCTCAAGCTCCAATTTGTCAAAAATGGCGAATGGGACGAAGTCCCTATTTTTATAATTCTGCCCAGACAACCTCGGTTCTGCCTCGATCTTGGCCTTCGATCGAGGTCCTCGATCCTAGGCCTCGATCCTAGCCCTCGATCCTAGGCCCTCGACCCTGGCCTTCGATCATGTCTTCGACCCTGCCTTCGATCGTGGCCCTCGACCCTGGGCTCGATCATGGCTTCGATCGTGGCCCTCGACCCTGGGCTCGATCATGGCTTCGATCATGGCCCGATTTCTGGGCTCGATTCTGAGAGATTTCTGGGCTCGATTTCTGGCAGAAGAAATTTCCAACATAAGGAAATTGCAGCAACTGCTGTAGTTCAATATTTGATCCGTTAACCATCCGAAACTCACCCGAGGCCCTCGGGACCTCAACCAAATATACCAATAAGTCCTAAAACATCATACGAACTTAGTCGAATCCTTAAATCACCTCAAACAACGCTAAAACCATGAATTATGCCCCAATTCAAGCCTATTGAACTTTGAAATTTCTAATTTTTACAAATAACGCCAAAACCTATCAAATCACGTTCGATTGACCTCAAATTTCGCACACAAGCCATAAATGACATAACATACCTATTAAAAATTTCAGAATCATATTTCGACCCCGATATCAAAAAGTCAACCCCTCGGTCAAACTTTCCAAAAATTCAACTTTCCGCATTTCAAGTCTAATTCCTCTACGGACCTCCAAAAATTCTTCCAGACACGCTCCTAAGTTCGAAATTACCATACGGAGCTATTGGAATTATCAGAATTCGAATCTGAGGTTATTTATACATAGGTCCATATTCGGTCCACTTTTCTAACTTAATATTTTTTAATTATGAGACTAAGTGTCTCATTTCACTCCGAATTCCTTCCAGACCCGAACCAACTAACCCGGTAAGTCATAAATCAATAGCAAGGCATAAATTGAACCGTAAATGGGGAAATGGGGTTATAATATTCAAAACGACTGGCAGTGTCGTTACATTACCCGGTTTTGATTTATTTCATGATTTTATCATTGTTTTCATCATTAAATTAGAGAATTAAGTTGGAAGTTTGCGAAAAGTTTGTAAAATCTTTCAAAAGTGTAAAATAATGATTTTAAGTGTGAATTGATGTCAGAAATTGATAATTTTGGTATGGTTGAACACGTATCGGAATAGGTGTTTGGGTTTTGTGAATTTTATCAGGTTCCGATGTGCGGACCCAGGGGTTGATTTTTGGGTTGACTTTTTAGTTTTTGTTAAAGGTTGAAACTTTATTATCCAGAATTATTTTCTATGAGTTTTATTTATGATTTGAATTTATTTTGGCTAGATTTGAGTCGTCTGAAGGTTGTTTCACTCAAGAAGGTCATTTTAGAGTATCGGTCTAGCTTCTTTGAGGTAAGTATCTTGCCTAACTTTGTGTGGGGGAAACTACCCCTTAGGATTTGAATCATTTGTGCTAATTGTGTCATGTGAAGGCCGTGTACGCGAGGTGACGAGTACGTGCTCGGGCTTATTTGTAGAAATTTGACCGTTTAGGACTTTTAGGTTCTTATGTTCGTTAGATATGAAGTTGTTTTGTCTTGTTAAATCTCCCATTTACTAAATGCACCCTTACGTGTCTTATTTGAAATTAATTGCTTCATGTTCTTCCCTTATTGTCGAAGAAACTCTTATGTGCCTTAACTGATATTGTTGCCTCTTTTATTGCCATGCTATCTTTTCCGTAATTGTCTATCCTTAATGGAAGTTATTATTATATTTTCCATAATTTCTCAAACATAACTGAAGTTTTGTTATCTACTTTCATTTTTGACTTATCCTTAGTTGGAATCATTGATTCATGTTATCTCTCTTATTGTCGAATTGTACTTTTGTGGAATCCTTGCTACACATTATCTCTTCCTTGTTGAGCTATTCTTGTTGAGACTATTATTCCATGTTGTGTCTTTCTTTGTGAGCTCGTTCTACTGTTTCCTTGTGTTCTGAAGTTCCTGAGTTGATTTACTTGTCGTATCCTCGTGTTATTGTTATTGTTATTGTTGTTGTTGTATTCAGTGTTGTTGAGCCGAGGGCTATGTGTGGTCATGATATTGAAACTATTTTGAGGAAATTTTGTGGAATATAGGAAAATATTGTGAAAGTCATTTTGTTGAGTTGTTATGTTTTGGCACTCATGTTATTGTTGAGAGGATTGTTATGACGTTTGCACGAGGTTTCTGCCATGCTGTTGTTATGATGTTTGCCAAGGTTTCTGCAATGATATTTTTATGATGTTTGCATGAGGTTTCTTTCGTGCTGATGTTATTATTGATACGCATACGGTGGTGTAAGGTCTGGGTGTTGTAACGCATGCAGTGAGATAAGGTGGGCTTGATATGCGTGGCTAGTAGGGGAACTACTAGAAGCCATGCGGTGTGATAAGGTGGGATAAAACGCGGGATGCTATTTTAGGGAAAATGATTTTCAAAACTAATTGTAAAGACTCTCGCGGTGATATAAGGAAAGATTGTGATCCAGTTTATGATTTGAGACTACGAGGCGGTACCTCGGTAGTGACTCTTGTTGACATTTCCCCATTCTTTTGTACTTGTCTTTGATTGTTGTTTCCTTAGCATACTATTAATTATCTTTCTCCGTGTTGCACTATTGCTTAGTTATGTGTAGTTATTCTTGTTGTACTATTTGTTGTTTCAATTTCATTGTTGTCTTTATTACACTATACATTTTGTGGTGATCATTTCTTATTTGTCATTCATTGTCTCTACTCTTACTTGTTGACTTGAATTGTGGTAGAACACTTGCACAACCATACACATAAATAAATCACCCATATCGGTCTAAGAAGATGAATCATGATGTTTTGACCATTTATATATACTCCAATGTACTTGCCTTATGTGTGAGAGTTATCTTGTTGGCACGTGAGTGGTCCGTGCGGGTATTAGATATTGTCACTCCTTGGGCAGTGCTGTTATGAATTGTTATATGTGCACAAGATGCCAAGTGATTAGGGTTCACGAATTGGGACCCGTGATTTGTGATTTTGAGGTTTGGTACCTCGTGGAAATTCTTATATAAACCTGGTGAGAAAGCGGTTGTTCCTATTGAGTTGTCACTTATTTTCCTTTATTCATTTTCACTGGATTTGAATTGTGTTCAGCTTACTCTACAGTTTTATTACCTATTGTGTCTCGTTGCTAACTATCGTTTTTAATCCCTATTGCAAACATTGTATTATTATTGTCATCATGCCTAGCTTTATATAGTTAGTTCTACATTATACTTGTTCAGGTGTTTAGTCCAGTGGGTATCTTGACTGTCTCTCGTCACTAATCCACCGAGGTTAGTCTTGATACTTATTGGGTACTGTTGTGGTGTACTCATAATATGCTTCTGTACATTTTTGTGCAGATCCAGGTGCCTCAGATATTGTTAATTATAAGCTAGCTGGTTGAGTATTGTTGTGGAGACTCAAGGTAAACCTGTCGTAGCGTTCGCAAGCCTCAAAGTCACCTTCTGATATTGCACTTGTACTGTTTAATTCTATTTCGAACAGTTGTATTTAGGGGTTTTCTAGCAAACTCAGTAGATCTTATGACTTGTACTACCGTTTTGGGATTTGTAGGTTGTGTATAAAGATTTCTATTTCATATTTATCAGCTGATGGTTAAATTCTTCTATTAATTCAGTTAGTGTTAGGCTTACCTAGTCTTAGACGCTAGGTATCGTCACGACATCCTACTGAGGGAAATTGGAGTCGTGACAAATTGGTATCAGAGCCTAGATTCATAGGTGCTATGAGTCATAAGCGAGTTTAGTAGAGTCTTGCGGATCTATACAGAGATGTCTGTACTTATCTTCAAGAGGCTACAGAACTATTAGGACACTTTCCCTTCTTTTATTCCTATCATGCTAGTTTATTGACCTCGGAGTTTGAACCTTTATCATGCTACAGAACCTTTGTCACACTATAGTTAACGATGATACTTCCCCCAGAGCCGGTGTTGTTAGGAGCCGGGGCAGGGGCAGAGACAGAGGCAGGGGCCGAGGAGGAGCACGTGCTACAGCTAGAGCACCTGTCAGATCAGTAGTTGAGGAGCCGCTAGTAGCTCTTGTTGGGGGACAGGTACCTGAGGCGCCTGTTGTTATCCTAAGACTTCAGGAGACTTTAGCATAGTTCCTGAGAATGTTTGGTGCATTAGCTCAGGCGCGGTTGATTCTGGTTGCACCAGCTACTTCACAGATCAAGGGAGGAGCTCAAACTCATGTCGCCCGTACTCCGGAGCAGCGAGTCCACGTTGGTGAGGTTCTAGTTGTCATGTGGACACAACCAGTTATCCCAGTTTCGCCCGTGGTTAGGGCAGCAACATATGAGGAAGAACAGCTTAGACTTGCGAGGTTCAGGAAGTATTACCCTCCTACTTTCAGTGGTTTAGCTTCAGAGGATACACATGGGTTCCTAGGGGAGTGCTAATGTATTCTCCACACTATGGTTATTGTGGAGACGAGTGGGGTTGCTTTTACTATGTTCCAGCTTAAGGGAGCGGCATATCAGTGGTGGCAAGTGTATGAGTTGGGTAGTCCGGCCGATGCAGCTTCACTTTGATAGACTCTGTTTTCAGAGGTGTTCTTGAGAGAGTTTGTTCCCAGACCCTTCAGGAAGCGTGGTGTGCAGATTTTGAGCAGCTGCACCAGGGCACTATATCGGTGTTAGAGTATGTCTCTAGATTCAGTCATTTGTCCAAACATGCACCTGCTTTGGTTTCTACAATCAGAGAGAGAGTCTGCAGGTTCATTGGGGGGCTCAGTCATGATATCCAGTTCAGCATGGCTCAGGAGTTGGAGTCGGATATTTCATTTTAATAGGTAGTAGAGATCGCCTGTCGATTAGAGGGCATGTGGGGTCAGGAGAGAGAGGGCAAAGAGGCTAAGAGGCCTCGTAGACCGTAGAGATCTACTGGTCCTTATTTTGGAGGCAGGGTACGACATGGTAGAGGTTTTGTGGGTCAGTCAGTTCAGTTTGCACTTCAGGCTTCGCACGGTGTTTTTGGTACCCATGAGTCTCAGGGTACCCCGTACCAGACAGCTTCCATAGCCACGTCAGCGGAGAGGTTTCTTTGAGTGTGGATATACCAGTCACATGGTGAGAGATTATCCCAGACTCCAGACAAATATGTCGCATTGTAGTATTCAGGCGGGTAGAGAGCGCCCAAGAGGGGGAGGCCCGGCCCATTGATATGCTTTCTATGGTAGGGCTAAGTCCGCTGCACCAAATGATATTGTTACAGGTATGGTTTCGATTGTTATAAAGGAGCATAATTTTATTTTGATTCGGTTCTGCTTATCTGGGTGAGTTCTCCTATCTTGCTTCCTATAAGGGTGAGCATCATGATTTTGTACCCTGCTTATGTGTTTACCGTTGTTGAGAGATTCTATAGTGGTAGCTCGTGTTCATCATTTTGTTTTTATTCATTATTTAAGAGCTATGAGACTAGAAGTGGCTTTCTGTTACTCATTTCAGTAGTTTTGATATGATTTTTGGGTGGTTGGTTACGATTTGTGATTTAGATGCTCTACTAGTGTGGGAGTTCATTATGTGTTGTGATTTTATTGGCGGAATTGAGTTAGAGAAAGTTTTCGATTGGTATGATATGTAAACTACTTTTGATTCAGAGCTGAGGATGGGGTCCTCACGTTTTCATGTGGTTTGATATGTTCGAACCGGACTGCGGGCCACGGTGGAGTCATATTAGGATGGGATCCTTCTAATTAGTTCATATGCCTTGATTCTCCCTTGTGGAAATTGATTTGTAGTATGGTACTGATAGGGAGTGGTGCTTGTGGAGCTTGTTTGATAGTTCTTTCATATGTTTCCTTGTATATTCAGTCATATTCATGTTGTGCTTATTGGGTTTTATCTTGCGAGGTGAGTGCCCAGGTAGTGTTAGATGTGACTTGTTGATTCGGGTGAATAGTTATGAGGTCTTCATGTTTCTTGCATCGTTATCAGTGTTGTGAAGGTTTGGAATAAGGTTCTAGCAGATATGAGGCTAATTGCCGATGCTGGATTTGATTATGGGCAGCTATTGTGGCCAGAGTTATTGTTATTAGCATATGTGTGATGTGTCACGTCGTGTGGATGTACCTTGTGGGTGTAGGCATAAGTTGTTGCAGCTGGTTGAGGTTGATATCGAGTGTTGACGTAGGAATCGGGTCACTTGGAAATGATTGGATAAATAGAAACTTGATTCTAAGGTTTACCACTGTGGGTGGAAGGAATACTTTTCAGTTGGGATGGTGTCGTCGGGCCTATATGGATTGGCATGATGTGGAATCACCTGTGGGTGTGTGTATGATGAGTACATTCAGTGATTTTATGACTTCGGAATGGTTCTTGGCACATTCAAGGACGAACATTTGTTTAAGAGGGGGAGAATGTAATGACCCGATCGATCATTTTAAGAATTAGCATCCCGTTCAGCGGCTTAAGGTCTCGAGCAGCTTCGTATTATGTGTTATGACTTGCTGTGTGACTGAGTTCAGTTTTTGGATGATTCGGGGTCAATTTGGAAGAAGAATTCTTGTTTTAGAAGCTTAAGCGGTAACAGTTGATCGGAATTTAACTTTTGTGCAGATGACTCCGAAATGGCATTTTGATGATTCCAATAGTTTCGTATGGTAATTTTGGACTTAGGCGTGCATCCGGATTTGGATTTGGAGGTTCGTAGGATAATTTAAAGCATTTTGGCGAAAATTGGAAAGTTGAAGTTTGGAAAGATAAGAGGTTTGACCGGGAGTTGACTTTGTTGATATCGGTCTCGGATTACGATTCCAAGAGTTGGGTTGGCTCCATTATGTCATTTGGAACTTGAATGCAAAATTTGACGTTATTCTGGGTTGATTTGATATGTTTCGGCACGAGTTTTGAAAGTTAGAAGATTTGAAAATTCATAAGTTCGATTCGAGGTGCGATTCGTAGTTTCGACATTATTTGATGTGATTTGGGACCTTGAGCGGGTCCGCGTTAGGTTATAGAACTTGTTGGTATGTTTCGACGAGGACCCCGAGCGTGTTTCGGATGGGCTACGAGCCACTTTCTCATGTTTTGGATGGTTGATCTGATATCTAGTGTTTCATTATACGCAATCGTGAAGTTCATTTCGCGTTCGCGTAGACTGTTTTGGTGGCTATACCTTTTCCTCTTCGCATTCGCATGATTCTGCCGCGATCGCGTATGTGTGTCTCCTCATTCACCGCGTTCGCTTTCACAGTTAGCGTAGCACAGCCTTAACAACTGGTATATTTTCTCCTTTGCGATCGCATGTTATGGTTCGCGATCGCGTAGTACATTCTTGGGGGTATCAGTTGTTCCCCTCTTCGCGATCGCATGCATTTGTTCGCGATCGCGTAGTACAATTTCTGGGCAGTAGTCATTTCCTTCTTTGCGATCGCAATTTGTAAATCACTGGGCAGAAGAATATATGTTTCAAAATTGTGGGTTTTGTCCATTTTTCATCTTTTGAGCTAGAGACCTCGGATTTGAGTGATATTTTAGGGGTTCTTCACATGGTTTTTTGGGGTAAATGATCTTTACCTGGTTTTGATTTTATTTCATGGTTTTATCTTTGTTTTCATCATTAATTTAGAGAATTAAGTTGGAAGTTCGGGGAAAAATTGTAAAATCTTTCAAAAGTATAAAATGATGATTTGAAGGACGAATTCATGTCGGAAATTGATAATTATGGTATGGTTGAACTCGTATTGGAATGGGTGTTCGGGTTTTGTGAATTTTATCGGATTTCGAGATGCGAGCCCGGGGGTTAACTTTTGGGTTGACTTTTTAGTTTTTGTTAAAGATTGAAGCTTTATTATCCGGAATTATTTTCTCTGAGTTTTATTTGTGATTTGAAGTTATTTTGGCTAGATTTGAGCCGTCCGGAGGTTGTTTCACTCGAGAAGGTCATTTTTGAGTATCGGTCTAATTTCTTTGAGGTAAGTATCTTGCCTAACTTTGTGGGGGGGAAACTACCCCTTAGGATTTGAGTCATTTGTGCTAATTGTGTCATGTGAAGGCCATATACGCGAGGTGACGAGTATGTGCTCGGATTATTTGTGGAAATTTGACCGTTTAGGACTCTTAGGTTCTTATGTTCATTAGAAATGAAGTTGTTTTGTCATGTTAAATCTCTGATTTACTAAATTCACCCTTACGTGTCTTATTTGGAATTAATTGCTTCATGTTCTACCCTTATTGCCGATTAAACTCTTATGTGCCTTAATTGAAATTGTTGCCACTTTTATTGCCATGCTATCTTTTCCGTAATTGTCTATCCTTGATTGAAGTTATTATTATATTTTTCGTAATTGCTTATCCTTAATTGAACTTGTTGTATCTCTTCCATAATTGGTCAAACGTAACTGAAGTTTTGTTATCCCTTTTCATTGTTGACTTATCCTTAGTTGGAATCATTGATTTATGTGATCTCTCTTATAGTCGAATTGTTCTTTTGTGGAATCCTTGCTACATATTATCTCTTCCTTGTTGAACTATTCTTGTTGAGACCATTATTCCCTGTTGTGTCTTTCTTTGTGAGCTCGTTCTATCGTTTCCTTGTGATCTGAAGTTCCTGAGTTAATTTACTTGTCGTATCCTCGTGTTATTATTGTTGTTGTTGTTGTATTCAGTGTTGTTGAGCCGAGAGCTATGCGTGGTTGTGATATTGAAAATGTTTTGAGGAAATGTTATGGTATATGGGCACATATTGTGAAACTCATTTTGTTGAGTTGTTATGTTTTGGCACACGTGTTATTGTTGAGAGGATTGTTATGATGTTTGCACGAGGTTTATGTCGTACTATTGTTATGATGTTTGCTCGAGGTTTCTGTCGTGCTGTTATTATTATTGATACACATGCGGTGGTATAAGATCTGGGTTTTGAAACGCTTGCGGCGGGATAAGGTGGGCTTGATACGCGTGGCTAGTTGGGGAACTACTAGTAGCCATGCGATGTGATAGGGTGAGCTAAAACGCAGGATGATATTTCAGAAAAATAATTTTCAAAACTAAATGTGATGACTCCCGCGATGATATAAGGAAAGATTGTGATTCATTTTATGATTGGAGACTACATGACAATTAAAGAGGCAACAACTTCAATTAAGGCATATAAGAGTTTTGGCAACAATGGTAGAATATGAATCAATCAACTTCAAATAAGATACGTAAGGGTGAATTTAGCAAATGGAGGATTTAACATGATAAAACAACTTCATTTTTAATGAACATAAGAACCTAAGAGTCTAAGCTGATCAAATTTTCACATATAGGCCGTGTACACACTCGTCACCTCGTGTACACGTCTTTCACGTAGTTCAAATAGTACAAACCAACAAATCCCTATGGGGTAGTTCCCCCATACAATGTTAGGTAAGATACTTACCTCAAAAGCCCTCAATCAGTTCTCAAAAATAGCTTTTCCTTTACGATTCACCTCCACTCGGCTTAAATCTAATCAAGACTTAATAACGTAAATATTGCAAGAGAAATCAATTCCAATAATTAAATTTATGATCTTTACACAACTGCTCAAAAGTCAACAAAAGTTCACCCCGGGGCCGCCCCATCAAAATCCGAGTCCAATGGTAGATTCCGACTACCCATGACTACACGAGTTCATATATGTGATTAGTTTCAAAATCTAAGTCCAAATCGACTCTCAAAACTCAAATTCTTATTTTTTAAAAACTTGACAAAGTTTCACAAATTTTCACTTTGATTCACATGATTTTGATGTTAAAATCCAATATATAATGATGGAATATGATTAGAAATAGATTAGAATAACTTACCCAAAGTTTGTAGATGAAAATCCCTCTTCCAAATCACTTCCTACCGAGTCTAGGGTTCCAAAATATGAAAATGAGACCAAAATCCCGTCCCTCGGCTCTTATGTTTAGTCGCATGCGAAGAAACCATCACAAATGCGAAGTCCTTCACACCCCTGCTACAGTCGCAAATGCGACATTATGTTCGCAATTGCGAACCCAAGACACTTCGCAAAAGCGACCAGGTTGTTCGCAAATGCGAATAAAACTTATCCAGCCCCCCATCAAAATTGCGAACCATTTGTTCGCAAATGCGAACTTAGCGGTTTTAGCCTTGCATCGAAAATGCGATCTCCCACCTCGCAAATATGAGGCATGTAGTACCAGACTACACCAGCAGTACTAAAACCCTTCCAAATACTCAGAAACGCGTCAGAAACTCACCCGAGCCCTCGGGGCTCCAAACCAAACATCAATACAAGTCTAAAAACATAACACGAACTCGCTCGTTCGATCAAATGATCAAAATAACATCCGAAATCATGAATCGAACCTCAAAACACATGAATTCAACATGAAATTCAAGAACTTCTAAAAATACAACCGCGCATCCGATTTCTATCAAATCAACTCGGAATGACACCAAACATTGCGGACAAGTTCCAAATGACAAAATGGACTTATTCCAAGTCTCGAAACAGAAATCCAAACATGGTAGCTACAAAGTCAACCTAGGACCAAACTTATGAAAACTCAAAGCCTTAAAATTGCCAACTTTCGGTAAAACATCACAAATCAACCTACGAACTTCCGAATTCAATTCTGGACATACGCCCAAGTCCAAAATCACGATACAAACATATCGAAGCCATAAAAATTCCACCACGGGTCATTTTCACAAAAGTTAAACATCGTTCAACATTTTAACTTAAGCTTCTAAAGTGAGAACCACTCATCCAAATTCATTTCGAACCATCCGAAAATCAAATCCGACCATTCACACAAGTCATAATACACAATATGTAGCTACTCAAGACCTCGAACCAGTGAACGGATTGCTAAGGCTCGAAATGACCTGTCGGGTCATTACACCGGGCCTGACGATATCCAGGTAGAATTATGGAAGAATGAAGGCAGGGAAGGTTGGAATGTTCACTAGGTTGTTTAATGTCATTTTTAGGACGTCGAGTATGCCCGAAGAATATAGGTGGAGCAAAATGATGCCGTTGTACAAGAACGAGTTTTATATCCAAAATTGTAACAACTATAGGGGAATCAAGCTGCTAAGACACACTTTGAAAGTGTGAGAGAGGGTGGTGGAGATGAGGGTTAGGAAAAGCGTGTCTATTTTCGAGAATCAGTTTGGATTTATACCGAGTAGATCGACTACAGAAGCTCTTCATCTTATAACAAGTTGGTGGATTTGGTATAAGGAGAGGAATAAGGACTTGCACATGGTGTTTATTGACCTGGAAAAAGTGTACGACAAAGTTCCAAAGGAGGTTCTACGTAGGTATTTGGAGGCTAGAGGTATTCGGTAATATACATTAGGGAGATTAAGGACATATATGATGGAGCGAAGACCCAAGTTAGGATAGTGGGATGAGACTCGGGACACTTTCCAGTCATGATGGGATTTAACTAGGGATCAATTATTAGCCCGTTCTTATTTTTCTTGGCAATAGATATATTAAAGCGATTTCAAGGGTGGTACTATTATTACACCCCGTAAATTCATGTTGGAATGCGTATTGAGTGAATCAATATAAGCCGGATAGTTTAAAGACCTTTACAAATATAATGATGAATTAACACAGGTTTTACGGAAGTATCGTGAGGGTTGGAGGCTAAACGAATCAAAGATATTATAACCCATACATTTTGAGGTAAAACTAGGAGTACTTAAAAATATAAAGAGGTCATGTTTTAATATATTTGAATCATATAATATTTTTATATTACGTTTTGAAGTCAAGCAAGTTGTAAATCAAAAGTCGACAAAAATTGTCGCAAGATACGTTCATAATGTTACTGAAATTAGGGTATATTGTCACTGAGCTTTTCTCTCAATATACCCGAATTTATGGGGTTATCCACCTATAAAATTTAAGATCTACAAGTCTAGTTTCCAACGCATTAAACCATTTATCGATACGAAATTGGAGTAGAGAGATATTTATATTTTTACGAGACTGTGCAGACAACCCCTATGGGACCCATATGGATGGTGGCCGAACTTCACTTATTTTTATATCATTTTTGGGATGATATTTGCTAATTTTTCAACCCCCTTAAATCATCACACTCTCAAAACCCTTCCAAATAGTTCCCCCAAGGATCCAAATAAATACACCATAATCCAACATCAAGTTAGCTTAAAGAAGAAAGAACATCTCTACAAGATTGTGTTGTCACATTAAGGGTAGTTGTGAGCTAAGAGAAGCTTGGATTTTGAATTGTAGTTTTTTTATAAGGTAAATATATTATCTCCTTGCTTGTTATTGTGTTTAATTCCATGTTGGTGAGGTTGTTTGAAGCAAAATACTACAAGATAGCATTGGAATAGCCTGAGATATGGCTATTATTTTGTTGGGCTATTTTGGGGTGATAAATATGATTGGTGATGGCTGAAAATTGTGGAATATAATTTGATTATGATGTTGTTTTTATTTTTATGCATGTCTACATGTTTATCACATGAATTTATGAAATAAACATATGAAACTTGAGATTGGAAGTGAAGATTAAGGTGTTTGTGTGTTTGTACTGTTTTGCAAGAGTTTTGAGCTTGGTTTTGATATGATTTTGTTGGAATATCTTGGATACGTTATTGTTGATGTTGTTCCTATTATTTTGGTGCTGGTTTGAGTTGGATGGAAGTGGAATTTTATAGGGAAAATGTTGTCTGATATTCTATAAGTGACCTACTAGCTTAGAAGTATGTTTGTAAGTCCTTATATGGAATTTAACTACAAGTTTTACTGTCTTAATGCAGATTAAAATCTTTAGGATGATATATGTTGAGTCGTTAACTAAACAACATGGGTATGTTAAGGTTCACTCTTTCTTTATTTTGACATGATCTACCTAGAACATAACTATAACGATGTTACTTCAAAAGGAACTTTATTCCCAAAGATTAAAGCTTGTGAACCTCATTGTTTCATATTGTTATAGTTCATGACTCTTATTGTTCTTTGCCGGGATCACTTCCCGCCTTGATAGCCTTTGAAAATTATGTTTTCTTATAATCCTTGTTGACTCTCGGACAATTGATACTAACATAGTTACAGAATGATAATCAGAGGATAACGACCTTGAGTCACTCCAATCGGATCCATAAGGCCCTTCAGAGTTATTGCTTGCATTGCACTTATATCTATCTATCTATTTTCTTACCAAGTCGTGCTATAGTTGGCCGGGGACGGCACTTATATGTGCACACCGCTGCAGCTGGTTTTGACATTATCGAGTCCTATTAAGGCCGAGTACGACTAAGTCCTCTTCGAGGTTGGGTACGTTATAATATGACATGAGATATTATCGAGTCCGATTAAGGTCGGGTACGACCTGGTCCTCTTCGAGGCCGGGTACGATATATTATGACATGATTTTACCCTCAGAGTGGCTTGATACTATATTATATGACCCCGTTGAGTGGCTTGATTTTTACAGACGTGTATATATACCCATGATTGTGACTCTGTATGCCCTTAGAGGTTTGTTATGAGTTTCGAGTTGACTTATGTAGTCTTTCTTCACATTCCATATTTTATTTATGTGTGTTACCACCTTACATATTCAGTACATCTTTCGTAATGATGACCCATTACTGGGGCATTGCATTTTCATACCCGTAGGTACAGATAGAGATTTAGATGATACCTCGCAGTTGGTCTCAACTCAGTTGAAAGTTGTCATGCTCCCTTCTTCCGGAGTTGTTTAGAGAGCTGATACGTATAGTGGTTCTATGTATACACATAGTTAGATATATCGGGGTCTTGTCCCAACCAGATGTTGTTGATGTACTCTCTAGAGGCTTGTAGACAGTCGACTTGTATATAGTAGTCTTGTGTGGCTTTGTCAGCCTTCTTATTGGACCCTTAGTGTTTATATTGGCCTTGTCAGCCTTGTTGTATATATATACGTATGTTGGGCCTTTTCTGTGTGTAGGTGGTTGTGTCTTTTGATCAGGTAATCGCTCGTCAGAGGCTTTTTTGGCCCACGTATGGTTGAGTATATTACAAGTATCAGGATTAGTACACGCGGTCCTTAGGCCACCGGGTTTTGGTGTCATGCCCCGACCTTGGGGAGCACCACCGGCGCTCAACCGAGATATCCCAGTCAAGCAAGCCTACTTAATACATTCTATCTGACCTTACCTATGAATAATACGAAGATGAATATCACAAGTTAGACAACGAAAGAGTAACATGAACAACACTAATTTCATTTCTTTTAAAAACTTCATTTACAATTCCCAAAATACATTACGCTATCGTAGTTTAGAAGTGGAAACATGTATTACAAGTACAACATTTCTAGTTTGACTTTCCCAATTCAAAATACAATACACACTTTGGGAGCCTCTAATTGATACGAAAGAGTAATATGATAGTGCCGGGAAAATCGCCGGCTATATATCAATATACTACACACAAAAATCAAAGCACAAGACCCCGATATAAAGTGGGGCTCATCAAGTCAGCTGAGAAGAGGGCGTTACCGCTATCACCGATCGATGTGGCATGCTGTGGAACCACCTTCATCTATTAAAGATCCAGCGTCCCTGGAAAAGGAGATGTTAGTACACGTGGAATAGTACTAGTATGTAAGGATAAACGCCCTTTCAATGAATCGGGTAACAGTACAAAAGGAGAGAGACATGAAATCAATGAGAAAATCAAATAATATTAAAATACCAAGTCAAGAGTGAGGTAAACCTTTGAGTAAAACTTAATGTTTTAGGTTGGGAGATCTTTAGCACCGATACACCATCCTGCTTATAGCACGGAGTTTGATCGCTGCCCGATCGGCTAAGCCGTCTTGCCCCAAAGTATGAGGTTTGACATAGAAATACAACAACACCATGTGCACGGCATGACGTCTGATCTCTGCCCGATCGCCTAACTCGTCTCACCACAATGTCATGTGGGTCGACATGGTCTTTGCTAGCTATCAACTCAACCCATCTCAATTAAGGGGAATAGTCTCAATATAATATAATAGAAATTTATCAATCAATCAATCCTACACCGGCACGTCTAGTTTCGAGCTTGGGTATTTATGACCCAACCTTCCTCGGTGACCTAACAATACTCCCAAAAGCATTTATCATAAAAAGGATCATATACTTTTCATAGCCTTTCATATTTTCTTTCATTTTCAGTGGCACTCTTGGCCTTATATGTAAATCATCATTCATGGCACGACAATCGCATTTCACAATTCATACTTTCATTCTTTCATTACCTTTCAAGGATCATCTTAAAACATTTTAAGGATATTTGAAACATTGAGAAAAATCATATCCGCAGTTCATAGGCATGTAAGAATTCAAAACACAATGAGGATAAGCACAAAAGAGGAGCATAGCATTATACAATTGAAATATGAATCAAACTATAGGAATTTGGACCAGCTAAACATAGAAGCGGACTGTAATGACGGAAATAGGAATTTGATCAAACCATAATCGTAGTTTACGAGAATTTTGAGGAATTCAATTCTACGAAAATAATGTAGCCAACATACCTCGCTTGAGCTTTCCTTAGATTACTACAACGTTTCGAAACTCCTAGCGACTTCAATCTATTAGAGATATGAAAAAATTGAACCATAATTATGAAAGGGTTCATAGGTTCAGATTATCTAGGCATTTCATTAAGCACTAGGTGTGCAAATTTTACTACAAGGTTCTTTCATAAGATTTTCTTTACCCCATAACCAATATCAACCCACAATTCATCCCGGATAATTCATCAAACCTTCAAGACACCTCAATCGATACATGCATGTCCTATCTACTACTCTCCACCGTACTTAGACCCGTAACAACTTGCATGAGAGCTTGGAACAAGGACTTACCCGGATAGGTGGTGGCCTAGTGAGTGATTTCCCTTGAATCTTCAAAATTAGGAAATAATCTATGATTAAAGCGCTTGGGGCTTCTTCCTCTCTCTCTAGAGTACTCCCCTCTCTCTAAAACAGCCACCGGAACCATCTAAAATAACCTCGAAAGTCTTTTTATAAAAATAAGTCGGGTCACAAATCTTAACCTTCCGAGTCAGATTTGATGTCGCAGACCGAACCGTAAAATAGGTATGCGGTCCGCGAAGTGGACCGCAGAATGGTTCAAAAAATTGGGTTGGCCTGATCAAGTCTGCAGTCATTCTGCGGCCCGTAGAGCAGTTATGCGGTCGCAAAATGGGCCGCAAAACCACCTTCAAGAAAAATCCTCACGTCGGTACTGCGATGGAAGTACGGTCCGCAAAACAGTTATGCGGCCGCATAATGGACCGCAAAATGACCTTCAAATTTTGAGCTTCTCCTGTTCCACTTTGCAACAGATATGCGGTCCACGGAGTAGTTCTACAGTTGCATAGTGGACCACAGAAATGCCATACTTTGCAAACATTATTCCACCAACTCCCCAATGCATTGCACATGCCACAAAAATTATCTATAACCTTCAAACACGTTATCCTACCTCGGCACCACAAAACCTCAGATTCTTGGTAAACATTTTACGGGGCCTTACAGCCGGCCATATTCCCCAAGGTTGGGGTGTGTCAAATTTGGTATCATAGCAGGTCTGTCCTAGGGAATCTATAAGGCATGTCTAGTAGAGTCTTGTTTATAGATGTGTTGTGCACCATATTATATAAACAGAAAGCTACAAGGAATATAGGAGTTTGTTACCCTTCTTTCAAATCCAAATCGTGCTATAGAGCTGAGTCATAAGAATTTGAGTCAAGACTTATGTTTGATAATAATACAGAGATGCTTGTAATTATAAAGATTAAATCTAGCAGAGGGTTAATACAGCAGTGTGTAAGGGCACTAGTAGAGAGGGAGAGAGAGTTCTTGACGGTGTGTCCCAGTTTGAGGCCCTATCAGATCGTGCATACCAAATGTGCAAATTTCCTACTTAAGACCCTAAGATGGGAATATCTCACACACCCCGTGAATAGCAGGCCATGAGAATATCAGAAGGTAAAAGTATAAGTTTCAACAGGTAAAAGAAGTAAGGTGAAGAAGGATATGAGGTACCCAGTTAGTGAAGATTATCAGCATTTACAATTCAGGTAGAGAAATATAACAGTAATAGAGGTATGTTGTAACGACCCGACTGGTCATTTTGAGTGTTTTAGACCAGATCCCCTATTGTTTGCCTCCTCTATGCTATATTGTGATTATGTTACTTGCCGAGGTGTTTGGTTTTGGTTTCGGGTGAGTTCCGAAATGAAATGGGACACATAGTCCATAAGTTAGAGCTTTAAATTGAAAGAGTTGGCCATAGTTTGACTTTTGTATAGATGACTCCGGAATAGAATTTTGATGGTTCCAATAGCTCTGTATGGTAATTTTTGACTTAGGAGCGTGTCTGAATGTTGATTTGGAGGTCCGTAGGTCGTTTCGGCAAGAATTGGTGAAAGTTGGAAAGTGAAGGTTTTAAAGGTTGGAAAGTTGGACCGAGAGTTGACTTAATTGATATCGGGGTCGGAGTAGGATTTCGGAAGTTGGAATAGGTCCATCATGTCAATTATGACTTGTATCCGAAATCTGAAGTCAATCGGAGTTGGTTTAGTATGAATCATCATTCGTTTTGGAATTCGGAAGTTCATAGGTTTCTTAGGCTTGAATCGATGCGTGATTCGCGATTCTAGTGATGTTTGATGTGATTTGACACTTCGAGCGTGTTCTTATGATGTTTTAGGACTTATTGGTATGTTTGGTTGATGTCTCAGAGGCGTCAGGTGTAATTCGGACCATGTTCGATGCATTTCGGAACCTTAAAGATTGCTGAAGTTCTGGTTTCTCTATAGGTATGGTTAACTTCAACGAGCTCACGAAGGTGTTCCGCGTTCGCATAGAGTCTTCAGGGATTTTTGGAGAGTTACCCTTTGCGTTCGCGAAGAATGCCACACATTCGCAAAGGGTTAGGGAGTTTTTGCACTGTGATCGCGGACAGGGAGCCGCGTTCGCGAAGAGGAAAGGCAGGCTGGGAGGACCTCACGTGGTTGGTCTATGCGTTCGTGAGTGAGGCTTTGCGATCGCGAAACTTGGGAGCTTTGGTCATCTTGTTCGCGAGTGGGTTCTCGCGTTCGCGTGAGAGGAAATTCGGGCACCAGCATTTTTGTGCTTCGCGAACACTAGGCATTTTCGTGTTCGCGAAGAAGAAATCACTGGTAGCAGAATTTAAATTTCAAAACGAGGGTTCTATCTCATATTCATAATTTGAACTTAGAAAGCTTGGTGTGAGGCGAATTTTCGGGAGATTTTTAGAGAGATTATTGGGGTAAGAATTCCTAACTTGGTTTTGGTTAAATTACACGAACCTATTGTTGTTTTATCATCTAATTAGGGATTTAATTTGAAAATTTTGGAAAAATATTTGTGAAACTCCTTAGGCTAAAATTTGGGGATTTGAAAGGTGATTTGAGGTCGGATTTGAGTAAATCTTGTATGGTTAGACTCGTTATCGAATGGGTGTTCGGATTTTGTAAATTTGGTCGGGTTTCGAGATGCGGGTCCGGTTGAAATTTTGAGTTGACTTTTATTTCTTTGCAATGATCATAATTTTATTGTTCGAATTAGCTTCCTATAGTTTATATTTATGGTATGAAGTTGTTTTGGCTAGATTCGAGCCGTTCGGAGTTGGATAATCGAGGGAAAGGCCTATTAGTGGATTGATTTAGCGTGATTTGAGGTAAGTGACTTGTCTAACCTTGTGTGAGGGAATTACCCCGTAGGATTTGTGTTGGTTGTGATAATTGTGATAAGTGAAGCCGTGTACGCAAGGTGACGAGTGTGTACATGGGCTAAATATAGAAATTACCGGTTTTAGCTATGTAGATTGCCTTTCATGCCTTAATTGGGTTACCGTAACATGTTATAGTCATTATTTCTAGTCTATTTTCATATGTCTACTTGTCTTATCTCTTACTTGCTAAACTACTCTACATGTTTAGTTGAAATCCTTATTTCCTTTATTCTGTATTCATTATTTAATCGTTGAACCCTTTACTTGAAGTTGTTAAATTGTGGAATATCTGGTTGTTGAAATTGGTATTGAGATATAAAGACCATGATTCACATTGAGGAAAAGTGTTAAACTATGAAATACCATTCTGTTGAGTTGTTCATTTTCGGTTGTTATTGTTGAGATTCTTGTGTACATTGTGGTTGGGCCATGGGCTCTTTACTGTGAAAATATTGTTATTATATGGTTTCTCTTGCAAGTTGTGATATTGGGCACTTGAGGTACGATTTGTGATATGTTGTGATATTGATTTGCATGCGGTGGTATAAGAATTTGGTGTTGAAACGCATGTGGTGAGATAAGGTGGGCTTGATACGCGTGGCTAGTAGGGAAACTACTAGAAGTCATGTGGTGTGATAAGGTGGGATAAAACGCGGGATGCTATTTCGGAAAAATAATTTTCAAAACTAAATGTAAAGGCTCTCGCTGTTAGATTGTGATTTATCCTTGTGATTTGAGACTACGAGGCGGTACCTCGATAGTGACTCTTGTTGGCATTTCTCCATTTTTACACTTGTCTTAGTTGTTGTTTCCTTAGCATATCATTAATTGTTTTCTCCGTGTTGCACTAATTGCTTTAGTTCCGTGTAGCTAACCTTGATATGCTATTTGTTGTTTCAATTTTATTATTTCCATTATTACACTGCCTTACACTTGTTCAGTCTTTTATTTATTCCAGTAGGGCCTTGACCTGACCTCGTAACTACTCTAGCGAGGTTAGGATTGGCACTTACTGGGTACCGTTGTGGTGTACTCATGCTATGCTTCTGCACATCTTTTTGTATAGATCCAGGTACTTCCTACCAGTCCAAGCACTAGCGGGATTTTAGTTTCTCGGAGACTTCAAGGTATAGCTGCCGGCGTTCGCAGGCCTCGGAGTCCCCCACCACCTGGATTATTTTATTTTCTTGTCCTTATTTAGACACTATTGTATAGAGATATTCAGTATCACTTTATGGAGCTTGTGACTTGTATTTCGCCGGCTTTTGGGCTATTGTATATATACTGAGTTGTGGAGACTTTTCTTATATTAGTTGTTGAGTTTTGAGGCTTTAATTATTATTTCAATTATTTCCGCATGTTGTTAGGTTCACCTAGTCTTAGAGACTAGGTGCCGTCACGACATCCTACAGAGGGAAATTGGGGTCATGACATATGTGCAATTGGCCACACCCACCTCAGTTATGCCTTATAGCAGCTAACAGATATAGTTTAAGAGAAGGATAGGATATCAGGATCCAGCTGGGGTTAGAGTAACCCAAAATGGTGGATGGATTGTTAGCATTAGCTGATATTTCCAAAGGATGTTGCAAACGTAATAATAGTTCTCCTTGTGAGACACCCAGTTGGTGTACTCTAGAATAGTACAGTCAGATATGAATACTAGAATATTCAGATAATTCAGAAGATAGGCACTGGAATCCTAGAAGTGATAAATATTCACTTTAGTAAGACTCCCGTTATTTGTAAAGAGAGAATGTTAGACGATCCGAAGAGCAGTGAGATGGAGCAAGAGGAGCTAAAAGCGAAAGAATATTTTGTTAAAGTTTTTGGAGTAAGACAATAGATAGAAACATTAACAGGAGATTAAGAAAGGGGTAAATAAAGCATCATGAGTAAGATTTGATAAATGGGTGATAACAGTAAATCAAATTATGACAGGATGATAGAGTCTATAGTTAAGTGAAGGAAAAGACAAGAGGAGACAGACCTTGAGACTATAAAAGTGTAAGTCATAAAGTCATATCCTTACTAGAAGGCTAAGTTAGACCCTCTCCCCCTCTCGGAGTAATAGAAATCAGTATGGGTTAGTAAACAAGATAAAACCAAACATGAATTAGGGACCAGAGGATTTGATAATAGTCGACATCATGAGAATTTTAGAGACTGTGTTCCGACAATAATAGAATGGACAACAGAATAATAACCTTTAAAGGTCATTCAGAAAGACTATTCCTTTTAGCAAGAGATATGAGCAGAGTTAAGTTTAAGGAACTAAGTGTGCCAGTTACACTAGGTGTCACCCTCGTATGTAAGAAATTTAGTTATCCCTGGTATATAAGGGTTACCGCAAGGCGAGTAAGGGTCATTCAAGATGTGAAAAGTCACCGAAGATGAAGAGGTAAAACATCTGCAGGTAAAACTTCAGAGCATTAAATATTAGTACTCCCCTAGAGGGCGAAGATGGTGTGATATGGTATTTGGTCGGATTTAAGTAGTTCAGGTAAATATAGAATGGTAAAGGAAGACTGCGGTAAAAGGGCGAAAGGAATAAGCTTGAATTTATTCAGATCCTATAGATATGTCACGACTCTAGAATGTTATGCAAGCACGATGCCTGGAAGAGGCAGTAAGGGTTCTCAGCCAAGATATTATTTATAAATAAGTGTGAATGGATATTTGATACATAAGGAGCCAGTGCGAGAGGTAAGTTAAGACAAAAAAAATATAACCCAAGAGAGGTTACGCAAAATATAGATATGAGAATGGACCAACGAGTAGTTAGTAGTTGATTCAGAAAGAGCCTAGTTATGGCTAGACAAGAGGTCACAGATAAATCATCAGATCATGAAAGAAAAAGCGTAGTAAACCCCATCATAGAGAATTCAGTCTAAGATACGATATTGTAATCCTAGAGAAATATTCAGATAGGAGTTGGGGTAGTTAAAAGTATCGTATAAGTGTTACGGAAATAAAAGAAAGTGATAGTGGGGAGTGTTGAAAGCCAATTTTGACCCTCCCTTTTAAAATTAACTTACTCATACTTAATAATTTACAATAAATATTTTGAAAGTAGTTTCTAGTAATAAATACCTATTTCTACAAATTACTTAATTATTAGTTTTGAAATTAATCACATAACATTAGTATTATGTAATTACAAATATACTCACTATTTTAAATTTATTAAAATAACTTTTATATACATCACATAGGCCTTATAATTAATTTGACAAATTACTCCTTAATGTCTAGTTCATTAGACTATTATGTTAATAATTTGGAATTAATGCTAAAATGAAGTATTTAAAAACCATTACTTACAATAGTTAGTAATGTATATAATAATTATAATTTTATTACATTTTATTGAAAATTACTAAGCTTATTTAATTTATTAATAATATGGACCAAAAGATGCTATAATTGAAATTCTCTATTAAAGACCAATTGGCCATTCTTTAAATCATCTTCAGCCCAACACCCAAGCCCAATACGGAAAAATCCAATCCAAACAATCTCTCCCTTTTCACTTGGCAATCCTTGCCATCACATTTGAACCAATCATTGCGTGCCACATCATCACTCCCATCCCCTCACAAAAGAAATACAATTGATCCAAGTCGTCCATCCCACAGATCAACGACTCTAAATTTGTCTTCATTTCCCTTTTAATTTTAATAACCCCAGTAAGCTTAATCGTGGCTGTTGAAACCAAGGAATCTAACGGCCCTCAAATTTCGTCCATAAAACACGTTTAATCTCAAATAACCATGACCGTTGATCTTATCAATGGCCCAGATTTGATCTACGAAGTTTAACCTAGAGACATCCCCCCCCCCCCCCCCAATCTCTCAAACCCTAGAATCATTTCCTATTGACTTTGCCGCCTCTCTTTCCTTTTCCTCTCTAAACTCTCTCGACCTTCCATGAAGGAATCAACCACAGACCTTGCACAAATTTGTGCAAGGTCACAAATCTTGACCCCATCTCTCAAACCTGTCCGTGATTCTCGCTCGCTTTCCCGTTCCGTCATACATATTCATAATCTCGAGTCATCTAACCCCAAAATAAATGAAAACTCAAGTCCTCAGATTTCCTTATTTTGCGACAAAATTAGAGCATGTTTGAGCTCCTCGTGATGATTATTTTGAACCAGAGGTCAAATGCAATGACTCTGGACCTCCGGTCCTTATCCGATGGATTCTTCACTTGTAATGGTTGTCATGTACTCAGGTAAGAGTCTCATTTATTTTACCTTCAGATTCACTCTAATTTCACTCTGATTTTACCCTCTCTGCTATCATTATCGGCTCATCATCATCTTTCACTATCTAATTTAAAATTTGTTGAACCGTAGAGGCAATGCTACTTAAAAGGAGCCTTCAATGCTCTCACCAAAAGACCAGACCTAACACGAACACAAAAGCAACACTAAGATTTCATAAATATTTCTTTACTGATTTCTAGTTTTCTCTCTTCTGAGTGCTTTCACTGCTCAAGCTTGAAGCTTTGGGTCCTAAGCAATTAGAAAGAAATCATGTTTGATCTGCTTCCCTAGAGAACGTTAGTACACCTCCAACTTTTTTCTTTTGATTGTTTTATTCAAGTATCACGAGCATGTTGTTATTTTTTATTGATTGTGTTTATTTATGATGTTTGTCATTAATGTGTAGATGTTATTTCAAGTTCATGATAGTGTGTCGTTAATTTGTGGTCATTTGCCATAATTCTGGATATCTTTAATTGGTGTTGACTGAGTTGCTATGTGACATTAATGGCTTTCATTCTAATTTTAAGTAGTCTACATGATTAAGCTTCCTTAATATGCTTTAATGACTTTTCATGTTTACCTAGATTTAATATTTTCAATGATTCTGCTGTGATCTCTGTCTCCACCACACTGTTTCTTGCATTCTATTGTTTTATAGTCGAGATTGTTGTTTGATAATTCTAACTAGAATAAACCTGAAAGTTCATAGTTTAATCTTTCACCATTTAACTGAAGCATAAGAAGTTTAAGTATTTAAGTGCTCTCTTTCTATATATCTGTGTCTGTTAACTCTATGCGCAGCTTCTAAGTTGTCACTATGACATTCTTGTATTCATATCTAATTGTTGGTTGTATCTATATGAAACAATCTTATTAAGGTGAGCTCTTATGAACTTTAGTAACCCTTCTGTATATATTTTGTTATTATCAAGTTGTCTTTCATAAAATAGGACATAGTCATTTTTTTTATAGTTCAATGATAACTGTTTTCAAGTTGAGCATAACTGCCTTATATTTGTATGTTAATATTAGTCTGTACACCTGAGTTAAACCTGTTTGGTACAATATTTTCCTTGTCTATAACCCTTTTTATGACATTGCTGACTTGGCTTTATAATATATGAAACTCACCCTGTGTGTAAGATCATAACTTCATTTAAAGTATCTATGTGTAGTTGATTTAAAATGTTGCATGTACCCATGTTTGTCTTCATGATCTCATGTTCCTCTACTTTGTTTTGAAATTGTACTCAGTCCTCTTTTTCCCTGCGAATCTGAACTGAATCTGATCTGTAAATCCTAAGAGAACTTCTTATTGCTACTGTTTGGGAATAATGGTTTACCTAAGGTTGATACTATTATAAAAAATGTGATTCTGCCCTCAATCCCAAAATGAAGTAAGATTGATAACTTGTGATCCTGTTAAGCATTTCTAGGAATCCCATATTTGAGTCTGTAACCTGCAATCGTGCTAAGAGTCCTGATTATGTTCTGGTATCTTTAATAATATATGTAAAATTTGCTAATTATGACTGCTTGTATGAATCCCTGATGATGCTTTCAAAAGTTTCCAGTAATATTGTTAACCTATGTGTGTGCTAGTGGTAAGACCTAGGCTAACCAATCTGTGATTAGTCTGCTAAGACAGAGGCATTTGTATTGCTGCATATCTGAATTGTATGCTCTTTTAGATAGGATCTCAAGTGTTTGGTTTTTTTGACAGTAACATCACAGTATTCCTATCTCTATGAGTGTTTGGAATTTGACCTTCAGACTTGTTAATGTATGTTTCATTTAGTATTGGAAATGTAGTTATAAAGAATAAAATTATTTTCTGTGTCCTTATATTATTCTGTCAAGAGAAAGTATACTTTTGTGGTAGGGGTATCATTGTAGTTGGTTTACATCGAAAAAGCCTTATTGGCACTTAAACCTATGGAGAAAAATGATTTGTTAGTGGTTAAGAGTATTTGGGAGTAGAGTTTAACTTTAGGTTGGGCTGCTCTCTTCGGCACAAGCATTGCCCTGGGCCTTAAGACCCTTGGGAACTTTGAAGTGTCGGTGGATTCAAAGGGAGCATCGACCTTGAATGGAACTCTCTCCTTATCCCCTAATTCATTGACACTTGTGATTTCTCCTTGGGTTTAGTGCTTAATGACAGTGAAAGGTTTTCAATGTAAATTATTTACCATATATAACCACTATATTAGTATAAGTTCTCATGGTATTTGAGCGTTGATAGTTTGTTATATTTTGCTCCAACCATTTGCTTATATGTTTCATGCATGTTTGAACATATAGAATATGCATCTAATGACCTTCTCTTTTTCTTTACATGTACATTTGTTTGGGTCTGCTGGGTTCTTGAGGAACTCAGGCCCAAGTCCAGCATTGCTGTATTTTTTGAAACCTCGAAGTCAGTTGTCACCGTCCCTATTACTGTTGGGCCTGCCCTTTTGAGGCCCAAATACCAGAGTTCAATCCTTTCCCTCTAAACTCCTTTATTATTTAATGCTTCGTTAACTTAGTTTTACTGCCTTGTCGTATTTTGCTGCATCCTTGTTGTTATTTTATCTCACATGTATACAATTATTATATATTGGATTGAATGCTTTACTTTATACCTTAAGTCATATAAAACTTAGGCAAGCCTTAAAAGAACATAGGATTAAAAGAAGTATTAGTTAGTAACCAGACCCACATTCGTTAATCATAAGTCATTTTGCTATGTTTTCGCTAACTTGTCTTAAAGATTTAGAAGCCCAAAAGCTTAGTAAGAGATGGCAGCTCCATTTTCAAAAAGGAAAATCAGATCAAAAACAGAAGCTTATCTTCAAAAGGGAAATCAAATCATTTCGAAACAATAAAGTGTTGTCGCCCCAAAAGGATTTTCAAAATAGTTTTTCTTCAAGTCTAAAAATCAAAGTACACCTTAGGCTCACTCCCATAGTACCTTCATCTCATTAGAACAATATACACCCCCATTTTTAGGAATAAGTGTTTAAATTTAGTTCTCTTTTTCACATACTTTCTTAAATACAAACATCCTATATCTCTTTCAAAAGCTCTTTTCAAGTATATATGCACTAACGTTATTTTCCTCTATAAGTTCATACCCCTTTAAAATTACACTCTTCCCACATAGAAATTATGCCCTAGTGTATGGTAAGCTTTAGAACACTAGTTAAGGCATAGTATAAATAATTCTAAATCTAGTCTAAATCCTATGGAGCTACCTCGAGTAGATTTTAAGGGGTGCCTAACACCTTCCCCTTAAAAGAACAAGAACTCTTACTCATAATCTCATCGGTTAGCAGACTAATAAAGAATATGATATTAGTAGTTAAATAGGTACCCTAGTATACCTTTAAATATTAGGTGGCGACTCTTTTTCATCAATAACATAGAAAGCACAAGTTGAATCTTGTTTTGACTAGTGCAAAATAGGGTGCAATAGGGAGGCAATCAAAATTTGAGTTCAGAAGTAACCCTATGAGCACAAGGGCACGAAGGTAAGTAATTAAGGATAATTATAGGCGAGTAAGAACATCGTAATGTTTGTCGGGTATACGATGTAATAAGCTCGCAGCTTTACAAGATTCAGAAGGTGTCCCCTAAGTACTACAATGAAATAATAACTGAGAAAATTAGGAAGAAGGCCTCGACCTAAGCATAGTAACCTGAAAAAGAAATAATATTGTAACAACAGTCTCATTAGAACGTTATATGCATTCAATAAGAAAGTGGCACTTATCGTGACTAATGAACGGGAAGTAAAATCAAAGTAATATTTGAGATCATATGAGTTGCACAAAATTCCAGTATGTGTGGGCACTAAGATAAGCCAAGTATTGATGCAACAAGTGTTACAATGACCAACAAATATAATTGCATATGTTTAAAGATAGCTGAAAAGGCACAAAAGGAATTATTCGATCTATGACCTAGAGTTAGTTACGTTATGGCCGCACTTAAGATTTCAGAGTATTATCCATGCATCTTATATGTTGGCATTCTTACAGTTATAGGAGACTCCGGTATAAGTTAAAAGGAAGAATTGAGTCCACGTCACTGACAATGTCTTGAATTGTTAGAACAATATAACATGGATGTTCCATAGCATCCATGAAAGGTTAATGTAATATCTAATACCTAAGCCGCAAATTGGAAGACAGCTTAAGCCCATTAAAAGGCTAAGAGAGAAGAGGAAGATCGAGAGTTACATCAGCTAAGTAAATCAGGAGTCCGATTATTATACCAAATAGTTATAGAAATCATGACTCAGAACATTACATAATCACTCTTAATAGCATAAGTACAAGAGAGATAGTACATCGGTCATAATCTATAACTGCTCTACGATAAATCCAGTTAGAAGAGTACCAATCTTAGAGATAATAAAAGATGGAGTGGAGATGACAGGCTAAATATGTTCCCCATTATTGCGGGACTCCGAGACATTACCAGGGCGAGGGAGCATCATTTTTACCATTCAAGTAAAAGACACAGACAACCACAGAGTCGTAATCTAAAATACTACAAAAATAAGAAAACATGATTTGAGACGAGCGACACCATGTGGTAGGCACTTCAAATATGATCGCAGACTATAAAGTATAACATGAATGAAAAACTCTCTAGATCTACCATTCAGTTCAAAAATGTCCATTAGGACACTCTAGGATAAAAATAGAAATGTGCTAACTTTTATAGAAGTACCAAAATTTAAAAGATTAAGAATGTGAGTAAGCTAAGATGACATGTCAAGTATAAACTTTTACGAGATCGGGGTATGTCAGGAGACTAGAATACGATGTTGAGAAGTTGAAGCTTATCCTAAATTACTCACTCCTTAAGAGGAGCTAAAATATATGTAGATCTCTATGAAAGGTGTGACAGAAGGGTTAAATAAAAATGTTGCAAGTACCAAGCTAATAACTAAGCTTAAGAAAAGTAAAGTGAGAACTATGAGAGCCAATATGAGGATTGTATTTGGTTCTAAGAGCATCAGAATAAAAAGTATACATTGTCCAAGGTCGTAGAATAAGAATTCCTAAAGTATGAATGTATGGAAAGTCATAGACGACTGGGTATTCCTAAATATATCACCTACGAAAGGCGTTAGGAGATCCGATAAGAAGGACAAGCTTAGTCCGAGATATATGGGCCTTACAAAGTTATTCGATGGATAGTCAAAGTAGCTTATGAGCTTGAATTGCCTCTAGAGTTAGAGTCAATCCATTATCCTTGCTACGAAAGTGCATTGGAGACCTTTCTCGGGTTTTCCCAGATGACGTTCAGATTATAGAGGATCTATCCTACGAGGAGATTCCAATAGCTATCTTAGATCGACAAATCTTTAGGTTGAGGACCAAAAAGGTAGCCTTCGTGAAGGTACTATGGAAAAATAGGACCTTCGAAGAAATGATGTGGGAGGCCGTAGAAAAGATGAAATATGAATACCCCCACCTATTTCAAACTGAAGAAATGTCTCGAGATAGGATATAACAGCACAGCCCGGGGTGAGCTCTTATTTTTGAATTGCACTACTTATGATTGACGATCGTGAGAGTACAAGTGTTTCTATATATAGACATTGGCCCTATTGTCATATATAGTATGTTTTCTAGGTGTGTGCAGGTTGGTTTTTATCCAGTGTATAGAGGATACATTGGCCCTTAAATCGTAGATTCCTAATTTTTCTTAACTGCTTTGACTGGAGTGTCGCGATGAAACCAATCCTGAGTGAGTTATGTGCCGTGTGTGTGAGTTTTGTATGTATTTTGTGCATTGCATTTGATGTCTAGAACTTGCCCTGTGTGTGTGCAAAGCGAAATAATAGTCTTGTTTAGTCTGAGAAGTGATATAGGTGTTTCTTTGTTAAGCCAAATATATATAGTTTACCCATCTAAAAGTTATGTAATGTAGTTAACCCCTTTGAGCCTGTAATCCTTTTTCTTTGGCAACCACACTACAAGCCTTACCCAATTATTTGAACTAACCATCTATTTGAACCTTTTCACCTTTAATGAGTACTTGAATTGTTATGAACTTTATAAAAGTTAAAGTGTGGGGTGGTTGGTTTGGTTTTTGCGTGGAACTAATGAAATAAGGAGAAAGGTGAACTATTTTGAAAAAAAGTAAGAGCCGCTTGAATTGAAAAAAAAAAAGAAAAAAGATAATAGTTGTATTGCTGGAAAAAAACATATTCTTTGATAAGTGGCGATTCTTAATGTAATTATGCTTAAAGAACTATGAGGTAATATAAATTGAAGTGAAGGTGGAATATTTGGTTTGGCATAAGTATGGGATGTGTGTCAAAGTATATGTATTGAAGTGCTTAAGGGAGGTATAGTCACTCATATCCAAATGTATCCTACCCGACCCACAACCTACATTACAACCAATGAAAGTCATACTTGATCTTAGACTGAATGAACTCGATTAGTAGAGTATTACACTACGGGCAAGCCTATGGTGCATCATTTGTGGCTTATGAATGTTATTTCTGAGAGCGAGTGAATTTTATCTATCTTGAGTTCCTATATTCTTAAACTTCATTGTGTGTGGAACTAAGCTCTTTGATTGAATGAGGGCACATGATTCATGAAGGAAAGGTAATGTTGTTGACATCCATGTTAGAGTAAGTAAGTGAATTGTGAATAAGGCATGGTATTTGTGAGTCGAATCTTGAGGCGAGGACGCCACACTTATGTGCTTAAACTATTTTAAATAAAACAATTCTTGGTGTAATGAGTTAAGAGAATTGCTTAAAAGGTCGTATCTACAAGTGTAGTTTGATTGTTCGAGGACGAGCAATGTTTAAGTGTGGGGTATTGATGTGTGACTATAATTCCATAGTTTCGTACATTATGTGCCTTATATTTTACATGCTTTAATGATAAATTATACTTTATTTGCGCATAATGGAATCTATTTTATGTGTAGGTGAATTAGAGATGAAAGTAGAGCAAAAGGGATACTTAAACGTTGAAAGTGTGCTCGAGAACAGTGAAAAGGAGAGACCTGGTGAGGCCAGCCAAAGGCTAGGCTGAATCAGGCTTTAGCCTGGCGAGGCCAGCCAAAGGCCAAGCTGAACCAGGCTTTAGCCTGGCGAGGCCAGCCAAAAGCCAGGCATTAGGCTGGCGACGCCAGGCCTGAGGCCAGGTCCAATCCGAGTTTTGATGACTTAATTCGTTTCCGGATTTGACTAGGACTTGGCCTACACGTTTAGGGTTTCTTCTACATATATAAATAGACCTAAAAACACCACTTGGAGGCACTTTTGCAACCAGAGGCAAGAATAGCTAGTGGAATCACCCCTTGGGAGTTAGAATCATTGATTTCTACATCTTTTCATCTTTACTCTGTATTTTAATTATGCAAAATATTTGGGATGTTATTACTATGAGTATGAGTAGCTAAATTCCTAATCTAGGGTTTTGATGGAACCTATTGAAGGATGATTTTCTTGTTACGTTAATATAAATCTGTCGTAGTATTTTCTCTATTTGTTCAACTATATTATTCATGAGGTTGATTGAAGGGCCCTCAATTAGCTGTGCCTATTTAGTATGTATTACTCGGGAGAGAGTGCATATTTAGGTAGTTGTTGAAAAACATCACTCCTAAATGTATATGAGGGATCAATACGGAGGTTTAAAGGTGGGTTTTAGGGACAACGAAACCTTGATGCGATCTAAGTGAGCTGTACTTAATGCCAGCTAGCGTAATTCGGGAAAATATGCCTAGTAAATTGTGGTAATTACTCGGGAGAGAGTTACGACAGTTAAAGTGCTCATGGTCGATAGAGTAGACTTAGGCAAATTTATAGGAAACGTAGCAGAAAAGATTCCGACAATAGGAAAAATCACAACCTTAGATCATTCCAATTCTTGTTTACAACCCGTTCATAGTTAGTTGTTAATTATTACATTTTTATTACGTAATATTTAGTTAATAAAAACCCAATCCGTTACTTAAATATTTCTGAAGATTGATTGTGTGAATTTGTACGAGTCTAGTAGCTGTGTTTGATAGGTTAATTCCATGTAGGATTCGACTCCGGACTTATTAGCCGGAATATATTTGCAACGACTGCTTAGTCCTTTTTATAAGGCATAGTTGGGCGTGATCAAATTTTGGCGTCGTTGCTGGGAAATTAACGGAGTTATTAACTGCAACGAAAAGAAGTGCTAGAATTCTTAGTGTAGTCAATTTTCTCCATTCTAAACCAAATACATTGAAATTTTAATGTTTGTAGTCTTGGGTGTTACAGGTTCATGCCTAGGAACTCCTCAATAACTGGTGAATTGCTCGAAGCGTTATCAGATCCTGAGAAAGTTTTCAAGGCACTAAATCGTACAAACAAGAAAAACAAACAGCAACGAAACTCGACAGAACAAATCGAACCAAACATGGCTGATGGAATAGAAAATCCAATCAACAACAGAAACAATGAGAATGAACCAAACATTCGGGGTGTGGTGCATCTTGTACCAGAAACATCATTATATGATTGGGCACAGCCCACCGCCGACAATCTGGCAACCGCAATTGTAGTCCCTCAGATACAAGCAGAATCATTCCAAATCACAAATAACATGCTACATTTGTTGCATAACAAGGGACTGTTCTCATGGTCACACATTGAAGATCCTCAGCAGCACCTGAAGAATTTCCTGTCAATATGTTTAACGCAAAGGCAACCTAACGTAACACCGGACGCAATAAAGCTTTTGTTGTTCCCACTCTCGTTGACAGGGGAAGCTCAGACTTGGCTTAATTCACTCCCCATAAATTCCATCACTACTTGGGAGGAATTAGTCAAGCAATTTTTGAACAAATTCTACCCACCAAGTAAAACTTCCCAACAGATTGATGATATATTGAGCTACAGGCAGAGACCAACAGAATCACTACAAGAAATGTGGGAGAGGTTCAAGGGCATGCTGGTTAAGCGTCCACATCATGGTATTCCAGATCACATGTTGGGGTAGAGATTCTACATGGGACTAGCTGACAGCTTAAAGGCCAATATTGATGCTTCAGCAGGTGGAGCATTTTTGAGTAAAACGTTAGCAGAATGCAAGGTCCTACTTGATAAGGTACCACAAAACTCAGGATGGATGACAAGAGCCTCCACGATCACTCCGGTAGTTCACTCAGTGGCTTTGAACCCAAACAAATCCATAGCTGAGAATGTGGCCACTCTAATGACACAAATGAGTATCCTCACCAAAAAGATTGATGAATCAGGCCACAAGCAGCAGGTTCACATAGTTGACACAACTAATGGGGGCTTATGTACACCATGCATTAACCAACCATATGTTTGCTCATGGAGTGCGGAAGGTGACAACCAGCAATATCATGAAGATATAAATTATATAGCCAACTATGGGGGACAGAGGCAAGGTGGTCAGAATTGGGGTTAACATAATCAACAATATAGACTAGTGCAACTGCAGTACAATAACAACAACAATCCTGGAGCTATGCGATCACTGGGTCAAGTTACGCCTTACCAAAGGCAACATGGGTACATTCAGCAAAATTAGCAGCTGACTTATCAACAACCTCAACAACAACAAATTATGAGACCAGATGATGGGTTTACTAAACTTGAGGGAATGTTGGACAGCAACAACAGAATGCTGCAATAATTGATTGGGTCCACATGAAAATACAATAGAGGGTAGACTCGCATGAATCAACGATAAAGGGTATTGAGATTCAATTAGGACGGATTTCTATGGCCCTAAACAATCGTCCCCAAAGGACGTTACCTGTAGATACACAAGTTAATCCAAAAGAACAGGGCCCGAAATAACTTATGGCAGTGAGTCTACGAAATGGTAGAGACCTAGATCTAAGATCACATAGGCCTTATAATTAATTTGACAAATTACTCCTTAATGTCTAGTTCATTAGACTATTATGTTAATAATTTGGAATTAATGCTAAAATAAAGTATTTATAAATAATTAATTACAATAGTTAGTAATGTATATAATAATTATAATTTTACTATATTTTATTGAAAATTACTAAGCTTATTTAATTTAATAATAATATGGATCAAAAGATGCTATAATTGCAATTATCTATTAAAGACCAATTGGCCATTCTTTAAATCATCTTCAGCCCAACATCCAAGCCCAATCCGGAAATACCCAATCCAAACAATCTCTCCCTTTTCACTTGGCAATCCTTTCCATCACATTTGAACCAATCATTGCATGCCACGTCATCACTCCCATCCCCTCACAAAAGAAATACAATTAATCTAATCCATCCATCCCACAGATCAACGACTCTGAATTTGTCTCCATTTCCCTTTTAATTTTAATAACCCCAGCAAGCTTAATCTTGGCTGTAGAAACCAAGGAATCTAACTGCCCTTAAATTTCGTCCATAAAACACGTTTAATCTCAAATAACTAGGACCGTTGATCTTATCAACGGTCCAGATTTGATCTACTAAGTTTAACCTAGAGACATCCCCCCTCCCCCATCTCTCAAACCCTAGAATCATTTCCTATTTACTCTACCGCCTCTCTTTCCTTTTCCTCTCTAAACTCTCTCGACCTGCCATGAAGGAATCAACCACAGGCCTTGCACAAATTTGTGCAAGGTCACAAATCTTGACCCCATCTCTCAAACGTGTCCGTGATTCTCGCTCGCTTTCCTGTTTCGTCATACATATTCAAAATCTCGAGTCTTCTAACCCAAAAACAAATGAAAACTCAAGTCCTCAGATTTCCTTATGTTGCGATCTCCTCATGATGATTATTTTGAACCAGAGGTCAAATGCAATGACCTCTGGACCTTCGGTCCTTATCCGATGGATTCTTCACTTGTAATGGTTGTCATGCACTCAGGTAAGAGTCTCATTTATTTTACCTTCGGATTCACTCTAATTTCACTCTGATTTTACCCTCTCTGCTATCATTATCGGCTCATCGCCATCTTCCACTATCTAATTTAAAATTTGTTGAACCGTAGAGGAATTAAATGCTACTATAAAAGGAGCCTTCAATGCTCTCACCAAAAGACCAGACCTAACACGAACACAAAAGCAACACTAAGATTTCATAAAAATTTAGGTTTCTTTACTGATATCTGGTTTTCTCTATTCTGAGTGCTTTCACTACTCAAGCTTGAAGCTTTGGGTCCTAAGCAATTAGAAAAAAATCTTGTTTGGTCTACTTCCCTAGAAAACGTCAGTACACCTCCAACTTTTTCCTTTTGATTGTTTTGTTCAAGTATCACGAGCATGTTGTTATCTTTTTATTGATTTTGTTTAATTATGATGTTTGTCATTAGTGTGTAGATGTTATTTCCAGTTCATGATAATGTGTCGTTAATTTGTGTCATTTGTCATAATTCTGAATATCTTTAATTGGTGTTGACTGAGTTGCTATGTAACATTAATGGCTTTCATTCTAATTTTAAGTAGTCTACATGATTAAGCTTCCTTAATGTGCTTTAATGACTTCTCATATTTACCTAGATTTCATATTTTCTTTTAATGATTCTGTTGTAATCTCTATCTCCACCACATTGTTTCTTGCATTCTGTTATTTTATAGTCGAGATTGTTGTTTGATAATTCTAACTAGGATAAACATGAAAGTTCATAGTTTAATCCTTCGCCATTTAACTGAAGCATGAGAATTTTAAGTATTTAAGTGCTCTCCTTCTATATATATGTGTCTGTTAACTCTAAGTGCAGCTTCTGAGTTGTTACTATGACATTCTTATGTTCATATTTAATTGTTGGTTGTATCTATATGAAACAGTCTTATTAAGGTGAGCTCTTATGAACTTCAGTAACCCTTCTGCATATATTCTATTATAATCAAGTTGTCTTTCATAAAATAGGACATAGTCATTTTTGTTATAGTTCAATGATAACTGTTTTCAAGCTGAGCATAACTGCCTCATATTTGTATGTTAATATTAGTCTGTACACCTGAGTTAAACCTGTTTGGTACAATATTTTCCTTGTCTATAACCCTTTTTATGACATTGCTGACTTGGCTTTATAATATATGAAACTCACCCTGTTTGTGTAAGATCATAACTTCATTTAAAGTATCTATATGTAGTTGATTTAAAATGTTGCATGTACCCATGTTTGTCTTCATGATCTCATGTTCCTCTACTTTGTTTTGAAATTGTACTCAGTCCTCTTTTTCCCTGCTAATCTGAACTGAATCTGATCTTTAAATCCTAAGAGAACTTCTTATTGCTACTGTTTGGGCATAATGGTTTACCTAAGGTTGATACTATTATAAAAAATGTGATTCTGCCCTCAATCCCAAAATGAAGTAAGATTGATAACTTGTGGTCCTGTTAAGCATTTCTAGGAATCCCATATTTGAGTCTGTAACCTGCAATCGTGCTAAGAGTCCTGATTATGTTCTGGTATCTTTAATAATATCTGTAAAAGTTGCTAATTATGACTGCTTGTATGAATCCCTGATGATACTTTCAAAAGTTTCCAGTAATATTGTTAACCTATGTGTGTGCTAGTGGTAAGACCTAGGCTAACCAATCTGTGATTAGTCTGCTAAGACAGAGGCATTTGTATTGCTGCATATCTGAATTGTATGCTCTTTTAGATAGGATCTCAAGTGTTTGGTTTTTTTGACAGTAACATCACAGTATTCCTATCTCTATGAGTGTTTGGAATTTGACCTTCAGACTTGTTAATGTATGTTTCATTTAGTATTGGAAATGTAGTTATAAAGAATAAAATTATTTTTCGTGTCCTTATATTATTCTGTCAAGAGAAAGTATACTTCTGTGGTAGGGGTATCATTTTAGTTAGTTTACATCGAAAAAGCCTCATTGGCACTTAAACCTATGGAGAAAAATAATTCGTTAGTGGTTAAGAGCATTTGGGAGTAGAGTTTAACTCTAGGTTGGGCTGCTCTTCCCGGCACAAGCATTGCCCTGGGCCTTGAGGTCCTTGGGAACTTTGAAGTATCGGTGGATTCAAAGGAGGCATCGACCTTGAGTGAAACTCTCTCCTTAGCCCTTAATTCATTGACACTTGTAATTCTCCTTGGGTTTAGCATTTAATGACAGTGAAAGGTTTTTCATGTAAATTATTTACCATATATAACCACCATATTAGTATAAGTTCTCATGGTATTTGAGTTTTGATAGTTTGTTATATTTTGCTCCAATCATTTGCTTATATGTTTCATGCATGTTTGAACATATAGAATATGCATCTAATGACCTTCTCTTTTTCTTTACATGTACATTTGTTTGGGTGTGCTGAGTTCTTGAGGAACTCAGGCCCAAATCCAGCATTGCTGTATTTTCTGAAAACTCGAAGTCAGTTGTCGCCGTCCCTATTACTGTTAGGCCTGCCCTTTTGAGGCCCAAATACCAGAGTTCAATCCTCTCCCTCTAAACTCCTTTATTATTTACTGCTTCGTTACCTTAGTTTTACTGCCTTGTCGAACTTTGCTGCATCCTTATTGTTATTTTATCTCACATGTATACAATAATTATATATTGGATTGAATGCTTTACTTTATACCTTAAGTCATATAAAACTTAGGCAAGCCTTAAAAGAACATAGGATTAAAAGAAGTATTAGTTAGTAACCAGACCCACATTCGTTAATCATACGTCATTCTGCTATGTTTTCGCTAACTTGTCTTAAAGATTTTGAAGCCCAAAAGCTTAGTAAGAGATGGCAGCTCCATTTTCAAAAAGGAAAATCAGATCAGAAACACAAGCTTATTTTCAAAAGGGAAATCAAATCATTTCGAAAAAATAAAGTGTTGTCGCCCCAAAAAGGATTTTCAAAATGGTTTTTCTTCAAGTCTAAAAATCAAGGTACACCTTAGGCTCACTCCCATAGTACTTTCATCTCATTAGAACAATATACACCCCCATTTTTAGGAATAAGTATTTAAATTTAGTTCTCATTTTCACATACTTTCTTAAATACAAAGATCATATATCTCTTTCAAAAGCTCTTTTCAAGTATATATGCACTAACGTTATTTTCCTCTACAAGTTCATACCCCTTTAAAATTACACTCTTCCCACATAGGAATTATGCCCTAGTGTATGGTAAGCTTTAGAACACTAGTTAAGGCATAGTATAAATAATTCTAAATCTAGTCTAAATCCTATGGAGCTACCTCGAGTAGATTTTAATGGGTGCCTAACACCTTCCCCTTAAAGGAACAAGAACCCTTACTCATAATCTCACTGGTTAGCAGACTAATAAAGAATATGATCTTAGTAGTTAAATAGGTACCCTAGTATACCTTTAAATATTAGGTAGCGACTCTTTTTCATCAACAACAGAGAAACCACAAGTTGAATCTTGTTTTGACTAGTGCAAAATAGGGTGCAATAGGGAGGCAATCAAAATTTGAGTTCAGAAGTAACCCTATGAGCACAAGGGCACGAAGGTAAGTAACTAAGGATAATTATAAGTGAGTAAGAATATCGTAAATTTCATAGGGTATACGATGTAATAAGCTCGCAGCTTTACAAGATTCAGAGGGTGTCCCCTAAGTACTACAATGAAATAATAGCTGAGAAAATTAGGAAGAAGGCTTCGACCTAAGCATAGTAACCTGAAGAAGAAATGATATTGTAACAACAGTCTCATTAGAACGTTATATGCATTCAATAAGAAAGTGGCACTTATCGTGACTAATGAACAGGAAGTAAAATCAAAAATAATATTTGAGATCATATGAATTGCATAAAATTTCAGTATGCGTGGGCACTAAGATAAGCCAAGTATTGATGCAACAAGTGTTACAATGACCAACAAATATAATTGCATATGTTTAAAGATAGCTGAAAAGGCACAAAAGGAATTATTCGATCTATGACCTAGAGTTAGTTACGTTATGGCCGCACTTAAGATTTCAGAGTATTATCCATGCATATTATATGTTGGCATTCTTACAGTTATAGGAGACTCCGGTATAAGTTAAAAGGAAGAATTGAGTCCACGTCACTGACAATGTCTTGAATTGTTAGAACAATATAACATGGATGTTCCATAGCATCCATAAAAGGCTAATGTAATATCTAATACCTAAGCCGCAAATTGGAAGACAGCTTAAGCCCATTAAAAGGCTAAGAGAGAAGAGGAAGATCGAGAGTTACATCAGCTAAGTAAATCAGGAGTCCGATTATTATACCAAATAGTTATAGAAATCATGACTCAGAACATTACATAATCACTCTTAATAGCATAAGTACAAGAGAGATAGTACAACGGTCATATTCTATAACAGCTCTACGATAAATCCAGTTAGAAGAGTACCAATCTTAGAGATAATAAAAGATGGAGTGGAGATGACAGGCTAAATATGTTCCCCATTATTGCGGGACTCCGAGACATTACCAGGGCGAGGAAGCATCATTTTTACCATTCAAGTAAATGACACAGATGACCACAGAGTCGTAATCTAAAATACTACAGAAATAAGAAAACGTGATTTGAGACGAGCGACACCATGTGGTAGGTACTTCAAATATGATCGCAGACTATAAAGTATAACATGAATGAAAAACTCTCTAGATCTACCATTCAGTTCAAAAGTGTCCATTAGGACAAGCTAGGCTAAAAATAGAAATGTGCTAGCTTTTATAGAAATACCAAAATTTAAAAGATCAAGAATGTGAGTAAGCTAAGATGACATGTCAAGTATAAACTTTTACGAGATCGGGGTATGTCCGGAGACTAGAATACGATGTTGAGAAGTTGAAGCTTATCTCTAAATCACTCACTCCTCAAGAAGAGCTAAAATATATGTAGATCTCTATGAAAGGTGTGACAGAAGGGTTAAATAGAAATGTTACAAGTACCAAGCTGATAACTAAGCTTAAGAAAAGTAAAATGAGAACTATGAGAGCCAATGTGAGAATTGTATTTGGTTCTAAGAGCATGAGAATAAAAGTATACATTGTCCAAGGTCGTAGAATAAGAATTCCTAATGTATGAATGTGTGGAAAGTCATAGATGACTGGGTATTCCTAAATATATCACCTACGAAAGGCGTTAGGAGATCCGATAAGAAGTACAAGCTTAGTCCGAGATATATGGGCCTTACAAAGTTATTCGATGGATAGTCAAAGTAGCTTATGAGCTTGAATTGCCTCTAGAGTTAGAGTCAATCCATTATCCTTGCTACGAAAGTGCATTGGAGACCTTTCTCGGGTTTTCCCAGTAGATGACGTTCAGATTATAGAGGATCTATCCTACAAGGAGATTCCAATAGTTATCTTAGATCGACAAATCTTTAGGTCGAGGACCAAAAAGGTAGCCTTCGTGAAGGTACTATGGAAAAATAAGACCTTCGAAGAAATGATGTTGGAAGCCGCGGAAGAGATGAAATATGAATACCCCCACATATTTCAAATTGAAGAAATGGCTCGAGATAGGATATAACAGCACAGCCCGGGGTGAGCTCTTATTTTTTACTTGCAGTACTTATGATTGACGGTCGTGAGAGTACAAGTGTTTCTATATATATACATTGGCCCTATTGTCATATATAGTATGTTTTTTGGGTGTGTGCGGGGTTGTTTTTATCCAGTGTATAGAGGAGACTCTAGCAGAATTTTCATAAATCTCTAAGAGTTAATATTCGAGGATGAATGTTCCTAAGGAGTGAAGGATATTATACCCCCGTACTTTCATGTTTGAATGTGTATTAAACGAATCAATATAAGCCAGAGATTTTAAGTACCTTTACAAAGATAATGATGGGTTAACACAGGTGTTACGGAAGTATCGTGAGGGTTGGAAACTAAGCGAATCAAAGATGTTATAACCCGTACTTTCGAGGTAAGACTAGGAGTATATAATAATCTAAGAAGGTCATGTTTTAAGGTATTGTAATCATATAATATTCGTATGTTAAGTTTTAAAGTCAAGCAAGATCTAAAACAAAAATCGACAAAAGTTGTCGCAAGATACGTTCAATATCTTACTAAAATTTGAGTCTAATGTCACTGAGCTTTTCTATTAATATACTTGGATTTATGGGGTGATACACCTACATTGAAGATATAAAAGTCTAGTTTGTAATGCATTAAACCAGTTGTCGATACGATATTGGGGTAGAAAGATATTCGGATTTTTGCGAGACTGCACAAGCAGCCCCTATGGGACCCAGTTGGACGGTGGCCGATCTTCACCTATTTTTATCTCCTTTTTGGGATGTTATTTGCTCATTTTGATACCTACTTCCATCCTCAAACTCTCCAAACCCTTCTAAATAGTTCCCCTAAGGCTCCAAACTAATTCCAAATAAATACATCATAATCCAATATCAAGTTAGCTTTAAGAAGGAAGAACACCTCTACTAGATTGTATTGTCACATTATGGGTTGTTGTGAGCTAAGAGAAGCTTGTATTTCGAAATGTAGTTGTTGTATAAGGTAAGTATATTATTTCCTTGCTTGTGATTAAGTTGTTGGTGAGGTTTTTTGAAGCAAAATGCTACAAGATAGCATTAAATAACCTAAGATATGACTACTGTCTTGTTGGGCAATTTTGGGGTGATAAATATGATTGGTGATGGCTGTAAATTGTGGAAAACAACTTGATTATGATTTGGTTTCTATTTTTGTGCATGTCTATATGTTTATCAAGTGATTTGACGAAAGAAAATATATGAAATTTGAGATTGGAAGTGAAGATTAAGGTATTTGTGAGTGTGTACTATTTTACAAGGGTTTTGAGCTAGGTTTTGATCAGATTTTGTTGGAATATCTTGGATACATTATTTTTGATGTTGTTCCTATTGTTTTGGTGCTGGTTTGATTTGGATGGAAGTGAAATTTTATTGGGGAAATGATGTCCGATTTTCTACAAGTGACCTATTAGCTTAAAAGCATATTTGTAAGTACTTATATGGCATTAACTACAAGTTTTACTGTCTTAACGTAGATTGAAGTCTTTGGGAATATATATGTTGAGTCGTTAAGTAAAAGACATATGTATTTGAAGGCTAACTCTTTTTTTTCTTTTGGCATGATCTACAAAGAACCTAACTACAATGTCGTTACTTCAAAAGGAACTCTATTATCAAGATTAAAACATGTGAACCTCATTGTTTCATATCGTTATAGTTCATGACTCTTATTGTTTTTTGTCGGGATCACTTCCTGCCTTGATAGCCTTTGAAACTTATGTCTTCTTATGATCCTTGTTGACTCTCGGACAATTGATACAGATATAGTTATATAACGATAATAGGAGGATAACGACCTTGCGTCACTCCGATCAGATCCATAATGCCCTTCAAAGTTGTTGCTTGTATTGCACTTATATATATGTATCTATTTTCTTAAAGAACCACGCTATAGTCAGCCGGGTATGACACTTATATGTGCAACAGCTAATTTTGACATTACCGAGTCCTATTAAGGTCGGGTACGACTGAGTCCTCTTTGAGGTCGGGTATGTTATGATATGACATGAGACACTACTGAGTTTTATTAAGGCCAGGTACGAGCGAGTCCTCTTAGAGGTCGGGTACATTATGTTATGACATGATTTTCCCCTCAGAGTGGCTTGATACTATATTTTATTTCCCCGTTGAGTGGCTTAATTTTTACAAACATGCATATATAGCCATGATTGTGACCGTGTATGCCCTCATAGGCTTGTTATGAGTTTCACGTATTCCATATTTTATTTAAGTGTGTTACCTTCCTTATATATTCAATACATCTTTCGTACTGACGACCCCTTGATGGGACATTGTGTTTCATGCCAGTAGGTACAGATAGAGATTCAAATGATACCTCGTACTAGGTGACTCGGTTCCGCTGAAGGTTGTCACGCTCCCTTCTTCCGGATCTGTTTAGTGAGCTGATAGGTATGTTGGTTGTATGTGTATACATAGTTGGTTATGTTGGGGTCTTGTCTCAATCAGATGTTGATGTACTCTCTAGAAGCTTATAGACAGTCATCTTATATATAGTAGTCTTGTGTAGTTTTGTGGGTCTTCTTCGTGGACCCGTTGTGTTTATATTGGCTTTGTCGACCTTATTATATATATACGTATGTTGGGCCTTTTCTGCGTGCAGGAAGTTGTATCTTTTGATCAGGTAATCACTCGTTAGAGGCCTTGTCGACCCACGTATGGTTGAGTATATTACATGTATCAAGATTGGTACGCTTGGGCCTTAGGACACTAGGTATCGACC
>AWOL01S0034093.1:2371-36002 GCA_000715115.1 Nicotiana otophora | reverse complement strand
CCCCCCCCCCCCCAATCTCCCAAAGTTGAGGTGTGACAACCATGATGCACATTTTTTACAGATGACATAATGTTGATTGACAAGATGCAAGGTGGAGTTAACGATAGGCCGGAGTTTTGGAGACAGCCCTTCGAGTCTAAAGGTTTCAAGTTGAGCATGACTAAAACTAAATACAAGGAGTAAGAATTCAGTGATACGACTCATGAAGCAGACAGAGAAGTAAGGCTGGATACACAAGTCATCCCTAAGAGAGAAAGTTTCAAGTACCTCGAGTAAATGATCCAAGGTAAAGGGGAGATTGACAAGGATGTTACACATTGTATTAGAGTGGGGTGGATAAAATGGAGGTTTGCATCGGGCGACTTCAGTGATATGACTATGCCTCCAAGTCTTAAAGGTAAGTTCTACCGAGTGGTGGTTAGACCGACTATATTATATGTGGCAGAGTGTTGGCTAATCAATAATTCTCATGTCTAGAAGAGGTAGCGAAATGAGGATATTGAGATGGATGCATGGGCATACTAGGAGAGATAGGGTTAGGAACGAAGATATTCAGGATAAGGCCGGGGTGGCCCATGTGGAGGATAAGATCAGGGACGCGAAGCTAAGATAATTTGGGTATGTGGAGAAGAGTTGCATTGACGCGCCAATGAGGAGGTGTGGGAGGCTGAATATGGTTGGTCTCAAGAGAGGTAGAGGAAGGCTGAAGAATTATTGGAAAGAGGTGATTAGGCAGGACATGGCTCATCTTTAGCTTACCGAGGACATGACCCATGATAGGAGGTTGTGGAGGTCGAGAATTAGGATTGTAGGCTAGTGGGTAGTCGAGCGTACTTCTTTTCTTTTCCTTTCCAGTTTTTTTGGTGTTAGTCTAGTTTTGCCCTGCTTTTACATTACTATTACTACATGTTGTTACTTATGCGTCTGTTGTTGTTACTATCTAGTTGTTGTTACTATGTTTTTCCATAACTTCACTGTTGTATTTCTTTTTCTTACTGTTGTGTTTATGCTTGACCTGAGTCGAGGGTCTATCAGAAATAGTCTCCCTGCCTGCACAAGGTAAGGGTAAGGTCTGCGTACACTTTACCCTCCCTAGACCCCACTTGTGGGAATATACTAGATATGTTGTTATGGTTATAGTATATTCGAATAATAAGGAATTAGAAAAGAGAGAAAGGTAAAAAAATGAAATAACTACATACAAGATTCCTGTTACATACATTTAGGAGTGGCAAACTGGCGGGTCAGATCGGATATGGTTCAAGTCGAAAACGGGTAAGGATAAATTATCTGACCCAACCCATATTTCATACGGATAAAAAACGGGTTACCGGCGGATAATATGAGTAACCATATTATCCATGACTTCTTGCATATGATCACTTTTGGGAGAATTCTTAGTCTCCCTAACTTGAGGAACCCCCAATTTGAGGCTTTACAAATGTAAAAGTTAGACCAATTGGTTATACAACAACAACAACCCAGTATAATCCCACTAGTGGGGTCTGGGGAGGGTAGTGTGTACGCAGACCTTACCCCTACCCTGGGGTAGAGAGGCTGTTTCCAAATGACCCTCGGCATCCTTCCCTCCAAGAACTCCCTACCTTGCTCTTGGGGTGACTCGAACTCACAACCTCTTGGTTGGAAGTGGAGGGTGCTTACCATCAGAGCAACCCACCTTGTCAGATAATATGGTAATATGGTTCTTATCCATATTTGACCCGTTTTTAAAAAGTTCATTATCCAACTTATTTTTTAGTGGATAATATCGGTGGTCAACTATTTTCTTTTAACCATTCTGCCACCCCTATATACATTATTGACTTAAAAATTATAGTATATCATGCATTCCAAATATTTGCGTTACTCACATATGATTAATTCATCTCATAATAATGGACAAAAATTAAAAAAGAACTTGACATGAGAATACATTAATTGTAGGGCAACACGATCCTTAGCCCAACTTTTCCAAATTATAAATGCTTTAGATTGTTTTCAAAGAGATATCATCACAGTTCAAATAATAGTGTTCGAATCTCAGTGACTTCCTAATTACGGGAGTACTTATAATCCAATTGAATTTTTCTCCGTGTTGTTGAATACTTGTAAAGAAAAATAGATGTTTTGGGTGAAGAAGGAATTACCTTCGGAAAAGTTCATCCAATTCCAATAAAGAAGCTAATTCAGAAAACTTAACCCAACATTTTGGGCTAGTAGGGTTTCGATTACAATTAAGAGAAATATATATTTTTAGCCATTTTTAAAATAATAGTCCATAAAATATATTTTTTTGTATATATGTGTATTATATTCAGATAATATATATATTTTATATACTTTTTAGCTAGCGAATGTAATTAATTAGGCCGACCAGCCAATTTCATATTTTTCCTTTAAATTAATCGCAAATAGTTTCTTGACAATTGCTATTCAGTATGCGTTTATTTGTAGGTTTCATTTGCACATTTTGGTGTTTTAACTTGCAAATCAACGATTGTCTAATTTAAAACAGATATTTTATTTGAATTTGAATCTTTTCAAGTTGAAAAAGTGATTTGAAGGTGTACTAGTGATTTTTTTAATCTTCAACTTCTACTCATAAATCTTCATTGGTGTTTCAACTTGTAAATCAACGATTGTCTAATTTAAAACAAAAATTTTATTTGAACTTGAATTTTTTCAAGTTGATAAAATGATTTGAAGGTCTACTTCTAGTGATTTGAAAGTGTACTTTTAGTGATTTTTAATCTTCAACTTCTACTCATAAAATCTTCGTCTTTCACCATTTCTTTTTTTTTTCCGAAAAAAATACAATATCCAAATATCGATTCTCAATTTTTGCAATGATTTTCTCTTCATTTCAACTCTAATGTTGTCCATACGGCAACGTACAATCTCTCCCTTTATTCTGGAAATAAAAATTGTTTTTGGTAAATAACGAGATAAACGTTGTCCATGAAGTAAGCCCAAACTACAGAAGATGGTAGTCCATCGGAAATTAACTTAAATAGCCGTCCGTTTTAAAAATAGTCGACAGATGTATATATATACATCGGCTGTAAATACCTTAGTCCGAACGGATAAATGTGTTAAAAGCCCATCATATTTTTTTTAAAAGCCCATTCTAATATGGGAACTAATTCAGAATAGTGACCAAAGTATAATTCTGGGCTGGGCCACTGGTGAACCCCATATCCAGCCCAACTAAAATAATCTGAGACAAGTGTAAAGTTGGGAAGGATTCGAATCTTTGCTTATCCACAAGTTCCAAGAAACAAAAGTGGGACCCATTTCTTTCTCTCGCAATAAATGCTCATCGACTCGCTCTTACCCAAAACTCAACGGTCCACTGACTCTATCACCAACACCCACAGTGCATCTTAGCATCCACACGGCAATGGTTCACGTACTGACAAATTACACAAACGAACGAAATGCTAAAATGCGCCACTTCTGTTCTCCTCGTGTCATTTTCACCTCACAGTAAAATCATTACCAACCTATACATACACATTTTGCCTTTAGATACAAATATACATACACAATTTGCCTTTACATACAATTGTTGTATATTTGTAAAATACGCACATTTCAACTGCAACCTATACATACACCATTTCTGTGTCTATACATTGACCTATAGATACAAAGTGTGTACCTATACATTTGTGAGGAGAAATTGCTATGCTAACACACGCACTACTCCACAGTAGCTTTCAGCTCACTTCTCCCTCACTGTAAAATCATCATCGAAGTATAGACATACACATTTCTGTATCTATACGCCTACTTATAGATACTCATTCAGGTATGCGTACATATGCATATGCAGAGGAACAAAATCCTAAGTTTAATCTATACTTTTGGAGATATTTAAACCTAATTTTCTTCCTTTTTTCTTCGGAGATGAGTTTTCGATTTCTGTATAATGTGCAGTTATAATGTTGATATTTTTCTTAAAGGCTTCAATAAATGAACTTTCTTTTTTATGAAAATGTAGCTATGTTTTGTGTTTTTTGAAGGTTTGGGTGATTTGAAGTGGTGTTAGTTGCTTAACAAAATGTTTGGGTTCTCAAAACGGCGAATGAAGCTCGGGAGGTAATGGAATGCTTATTAATGCCTAGAAACCATATGTGTACCTAAAATGTGTGTATTTTTGTGCACTATTTGTGTGTGTGTGTGTGTGTACCGGTGTGCTTAGTTTTCCTTGAAAGATTGTTTTTTAGTGTTTAGGATTGCTTTTATGGTTATATACTCCGGAGATTATGCAAACATTGCTTTTATGGTTATATACTCCGGAGATTATGCATATTTTAATTTCAAAAGAATTTTTGTTTTTTAGAAGTCAAGAGTCTTTATTTAATCACACCAAGATAAGGTGAAAATATACATACAGCATGTGTATGACGCTTAGTTTAAGAAATTATCAACGTGTTAAGGTTAGTTTTATTTGGTTTCTAGAACTATGTAATAATTTAACGGGTTGCTGTTTAAGGTATTTTCACAATGGACTAGGCTATAGACTTCTCCTTGTTTAGAATCCGTTGTAATGGCAAAAGAGCTGAGGATTTTCTCCTCAAAATAGGGAGTTTGGAGATGTTTAGCAGACCTACACTATTTTACGTTTCAATGGGTTAATTAAGTAGGCCATGAGCTTTGTCTAGGAGATGTAGCTTTGATCCTTCTTGGAAAACTATGAATTGCATTAGTAAAAGATCAGGTACTGAGTCTGTTATTCATTTGACATACGCCTCAATCCCAAACTATTTTGGGTTGTCTAAAATAAATCCTCTGAACAAATTGCACTTCCATTTCAGATTTTCGTGTGTAAGATGCCATTGCAATCTCTAGTACAATTTTGACATGTTGTATACCTTATAACAGTGATATGAAGTCTTTGCATACCTAAATTGCCAAAATCCTTCTATTGATACTCGAGGCTTTTTCATCTCTCGCTCACGTGAATCTCTTTTCTTACTGACTTCTTAAGGATATGAATATCCTCAATATAGCAAAGAATGTTACAGAATCCTATGCCTTCTGAACCATATCCTAGTTATATCTGTCTGAGCTCGTCACTGTTTTACTTAGGTTGAGCTCACCTCAAGGAACTAGAAGTCCAATGAGGCACCCTAAACGTTTTAGCAATTCCAGTGTAAGACCTCTATTGTAACTTTTCCTTCTGTTGCATAAGAGAAGCATGAAGTTGAAGCTCTTTATGAATGACAGGGTGAAGCTGTTCCTCACAGTAATAATGATTCTGAAGAAAAGAGCTGCCAATGCTCATCAGGTGCACCTGAGTTTAACAACTGTGCTTCAGGTGGCTCAGAAAATTGGATGCTTCTTTCTATAGCTGGAGAAAAACCTACACCTCGCTTCAATGTAACCGACTATCTTTCATAGATATCACATGTTATTAAAATTGCGATGCTTTAGAACTTAAACATCTTTCTTTTACTGAGCAGCATGCAGCAGCTGTTGTTGGGAACAAGATGGTGGTTGTCGGTGGAGAAAGTGGTAGCCGATTGTTAGAAGATGTTCAGGTAAAATGGTGGTTGTTCCTGTTAGTTTCCTTATCTCAAGTTTGATAAATCCTGCCTAGAAATTTAAACAGAAATATTGATCTTTTCTCGCGATTCAAACGAGAAAATGTTCGATTTCACTATGGAGTTCGAAGGCTAACTTTCACTAAAGATCAACATCAAACATTTTTTGGTTGATAAGTAAGAAATTACAATATTAAAGAAGATACGTTGAATTTAGAAGTTAGATTTTGAAGGAAACAAGAAGATACCTTGAATTTAGAAGTTAGATTTTGAAGGAAACAAGAAGATACGTTGAATTTAGAAGTTAGATTTTGAAGGAAACACGCATACCAGGAAGAGATGTGTAGAATAAAACACGTAAATAGACAAAGATATGACTTAAATGTTTGTGCCCGATAGTAAGAAGAAGCATTTTTGTCTTGGTTTCGTGGAGAGATTTTCAATATCATGGAAACCTTTCTTTTTTCTTCTTTTTTCTCACTGACCATTTAAGTCGCAAGAAAAAAGTTCAGCAGCTGTGTTGATCCTTGAAAAAGGGGAAATAATTAGATTGTAATTCAGTCAAGTCTCAGTCATTAGTATCGTGCAACTTGCTTCTTAGGTGGCATACTTGATACCAGTGGCTTGCATTCATTTTCTTTTCAGGTGCTAAATTTTGATAGCTTTTCCTGGACAACAGCTTCATCAAAGCTCTATCTCTCGCCCACTAGTCTTCCTCTAAAGATCCCAGCGTGCAAGGGCCATGCTTTGGTAACCTTTACTCCAACTCTTCTAGTCTATTCTGTTGCTTCCTTTTTGGATTTTACTTGTCAAGAAACTGTAATGGATATAGAGATGCACCATGTCTCAGTGATATGTCTCTTTCAAGCAAGAGTTTGTAGGTTTTTTGAGAACCTGCGAAAGGAAACACACATTGACCTAGATAATACCTAGTTAAAGCAATTTAAAAAGCTTCCTATGTAAAAATGTTATTTATCTATTAATTCGACAAAAGGTAAAAAAACTGAAGTTCACTTTTCTAAAATGTTGTCTGTGTGATATTTCCTCTATCGTATTTTAGTTGATATGGCTGTCACGGAGATTAACAGAAGAAAGTTTGGATATGTGGTATATCTGAGTTTGGGTAGGAAGACGTCAAAATAATAGATGGAAAATGGTCTGCAAAAGGATATCTTGAGTGGTTGAGGTATAGGAATAACAAACTTGGGAATCCCAGGTTTGAATCCAACTACGACACGCAGTATGAGTTCATCTGCTCCAGCTTTGATGAGTAGGTTTATCCAGTACATGTGTTTGTGGGCTGTGGTAGGCTGCCTGACAGATTAGTTCAGGTTAGCCTAAGCTGGCCCCACTACCACTTTCTAAAAGGAATAATTGTTATAATCGGATGATGCAGAGGGTGTGTAAATTGTAGATTTTACATTTTAGGAAAGAAATCATTTTTTAAATAGCTTAAGATAGCTAGCAGGGCAAACAAAATGGAAGAGGGAGTGTATTGGGTGTTTGGAGAACATCTACATGAATATAGTCTGAAATGTCTGATCACAACGATATTTGATATCAGTACTTGAATACATGTTTTACTTTTATGGTAGGGCTGATGTTTGCTGTTCTGATGTTATAATGCAATATTATTGTTAATCTCATTGATGTATCCTTTTATGATACTACGGATGTCGTGTTGGAGTACTATTCATCAGAAACTTTATCTGTTATTTCCCAGGTTCAATGGGGGAAAAAGATTCTTATGGTTGGAGGGAAAACTGACCCTGCAAGTGACAAAGTCTCAGGTTCATTTTCTTATAATTTTACGGTGTTTCTATTTATTCCAACTGTGATTTTCACAATATACTTCTTTCGAAATTGTCTTTTGTAGTCTGGGCATTTGACACTGAAACTGAATGCTGGTCACTTCTGGAAGCTAAAGGCGATGTTCCGGTAAAGTTTCATGTCCTCTTGTGCAATCTGATTGTGCAAATCCTTTTCTACTTTGTGATATTCACATCATAGCACTGATAGCTCAGCTCAGCTTAATACCTAACACGATTAAAGCAGACTCTGGTGTATCCATTATCAAATAGAAAGTGTAATAGTTATTTCTGCACCACGTCTCGCTAAGTCCGGTGAAGTAGACTTCTATAATCTTTCTCCTTTACATGACGTAATCGTCTTACTCTTAAAGATAAAAGGAAATGGTAGGAAAATGGTAAAGATTTCACTTCAGTTTGTTGTGGATACCTGCAATGCAACTTCTCTATTTTTTTTTTTTAACTGATCAATTCAATGGACAGGTTGCGCGTAGTGGTCATAGTGTTCTTAGAGCAAGCTCAGTTTTGATTTTATTTGGGGGTGAAGATGCAAAGAGGAGGAAGCTAAATGATCTACACATGTTTGATCTTAAATCCTTGACATGGCTGCCGCTTCATTGCACGTGAGTTGCTAAAGGATATATCATTCATATCATTACTAATGTTCCTGTTCCTTGGGCCATTAACTCTACAAAATGGTGGCATTATCAGGTCTATTTCTTGATTACTAGCTCATGCATGCAGGGGAACAGGTCCATCACCAAGATCAAACCATGTGGCTGCCCTCTATGATGATAAATTGCTCCTGATTTTTGGTGGATCATCAAAGTCTAGGACGTTAAATGACCTGTACACGCTTGATTTTGAGACGGTTTGTGGAATAAAATCTTCAGCTGTTCTTTCCCTGAATGAATGCATAATGCTTTTGTATGCAACATTCTAATGCTAGATTTTCATTTTCACCTCAGATGGCATGGTCAAGAATTAAAATACGGGGATTCCATCCTTCACCTAGAGCTGGTTCTTGTGGAGTGCTCTGTGGAACTAAATGGTATATTGCTGGGGGTGGTAGCAGGAAAAGAAGTATGTCTTAATAGCTAATAACTGCAGCTTTCTGCTTCATCACCTTTTGATTCTAGGATATACTCTCAATAAAGAAATGCATTTACTATTTTCTACTTAAGCTTTCTGAATTTTTCAATTTATGTTTCTCCTTCTTGCCTTTGTTTCCATTCTTGTTACTTAACTATACTTCGTTCCTTCAGGACATGCTGAGACTCTAATATTTGATGTTCTAAAACTTGAATGGTCTGTTGCTGTTGCTTCACCAGCATCTTCTATTACAACTAACAAGGTCCATTTCAGTTTTCAGTGTCTCACAATCTTAATACATGCTTCTGCCTTTCGACATTATGCTTATGAACTTTTATGTCAGTCAACTCACAGTATGTTCTTGCCCTCTGCTGCTGTGTTTGGATTTTTCATGTCAATCAATTCATAATGCTTTTTAAATTCTCAAGTATTTTGATATGTTGCGAACCTTAGCAAAGAGATCTTGCCATGCTTTGTCATTGCATGTGAAAGTACAATCATTAGAATTTGTATAAAATATCATTGAATATGTAACTAGCTAACTTACATATTTTCTTGTATTTTTTCATCAAAAAGGTTGCTTTCTTGTATTCATAGAAAAGGAAGTACCATTTTTATAGCACTCAAGTTCCTAGTTTTTCGCAAGTAGTCCAAGGCTATGGGCAAGAGAAGATAGAAGAGGGGGGCAGGATAAGACAGAAGAAGGAAAGGCCTTTAGAGGGATTGGAACCTGCACGTAAGTGGTGCAGTCTGGAGCTGCAACCACTGGACTAATGGATAGATCAAAATGTGTGAATATCACTGCATTCACTACTTTTCTTTTACAATGGGTTCGGATCAAGTATAAATCTGTATTTTCCTTAACTTTTCAACTATATATACACCTCGAGTTGACGGCTGTGGGTGCCCCCCCCCACCCGCTGCCTTCAGTATGTAGCCGCCTCTGACTAACTACAATCCCAATTCTGTTTTTGTCTAAGTTTTGGAAATATGTGTTTGGACTTTGGGTTAGTGTTTCAAAAAAAATTAGGAGAATATTTTGGTTTGTTTTTGTTAAATTATTATCAAAAACAAATGGTTTGCTTTCAAATGTAAGTTAAATATTTTAACCGAAGGGCAATTTTTATTGTTTATGTAAAACTTTTCTAAAGCAAAAAGGGTTGTTAAGGACTTCATCGTGTGCTATATTAAACAGTGCACCTACGATCAGGTGCTCGAACCTGTACTTTAACAAAATTATATGCTCTTGCTCTAGGTTGTGCTGCATGATGGTACGTGTAAGTATATTTTTAACATTTGTATGAATGCCAGGGATTCAGCCTCGTCCTTGTGCAGCATAAGGAAAGGGATTTTCTTGTGGCTTTTGGTGGTTTCAAGAAAGATCCATCAAATGAGGTGACATGGAAACCAGAACTTTTGCATTATAATAATCTTTTAGCTAGCGTTGACATAATTATATTCGTAGAATCAAATTTCTCATATACAAAGTATTTGCTTTGCCTCATCTAATCATTCTTTTACAGGTTGAGGTACTCATTATGGAAAGAAATGAATTGTCAATGGGTCGCAGATCAAGTTTAAGTAAAGCTGCTGGGAACTTGCTATCTGGGAATCGTTTGGCAACTACTGGGCCTGCTTCTCAGCCAATTAATGGTACTTCTACCTCTCATGTGGATTCTATAGCGAGACAGAATTTAGCCTCTGCGGTTGAGCATCATGGCTCTGGCAGAAAATCGTTGTCAGAGTCTTTACTCGTTGATCCTAGTTCTGTGTCTGGTAATGTCTCACTTCGCAAGCAATTTTCCAATGATGAAGACGCCGGTGCAAAGATACCTAAGACTTCAGGTGATGAAAGTCCTTCACAGGTAAACTAAAGCAACTATTCTGGTATTTCACTCTTCACATTCTCATGGCCCTGAGTAGATCGATGGGTATATATGACCTATCCAACGAAGTGTTCTTTATTTGGATTTTCTATGGGCAGGGCTATGAAATAGGGTACTGGTTAGGATTGAGATGATTTGGTGGTTGAATTAGATAGGAAAGAATTTGGACTTTTTGGTCAATTTGGTCGAAGTCCCTGAATATTGTAGCTCTCTCTTGATGGCAATATATTATCTGTTGAACATTGAAATTTCACTTGCGGGATGTTTTTAATTCAGGAGATTTTGCTGCTAGTAATTTTTTAAACTAAGTGGGCTATACGATACGACAATGAGAGATTTGTATTTTTAAATCAAGTGATGTTCTGAAGTTTACTTGACGTCGTGTTTTTCATTCAAACTGATGCTTCATTCATCTTCAATCGAAGGAACAAGGAGCTAAACAACTTGACATAGGAATCAAAACAAGCAGCAGTGGAGGAAAAATTGTTACAGAGGAGATGTCTACTATTACTGAATCTGGACATTTGCCTAATCATTACAGACAAGCAAGTGGAAACTTTTTTCAAGACACTGATGATTTTGTCTTCCAAGAAAGTGATTATAAAGCTGGATTAACAGCTTCATCGGGTGCTTGTCAGCAGTATGAAGCAAAACTTTCTGCCCTAATGAGAAAGAACGAAATTCTAGAAGGACAGCTGGCAGCTGCATTGGCTAACCGTGAAGCAGCAGAGAAAAATTTATCTTCTGCTCTGAAGAGTAAACAGGACGTGGAAAAAAGGATGGGTGACACTGTAAAGGAGGTGGAGTTGCTTAAAGAAAAGCTAGCTAGTGTTGAATTGGCTCAGGAAGAGGCTAATAGCTTATCCAACATTGTCCACTCCGATAATGTCAGGCTTGAGCATGATGTGGCTTTCCTCAAGGCAGTTCTGGATGATACACAGAAGGTATAGAAAGCGGTTTTATTGGTTTATCCATTCCAGCATGTCTGAGCCAAACTTTTCAGCCCACTCTTACTAAGTTTAATGTCTACACATCAGGAACTGCATACAACAAGGGGAGTCCTTGCTGGAGAAAGAGCAAGAGCTTTCCAATTGCAGGTATGATCACAAACCTAAGACTAGACGATAGAGGAGCATAAGCAAATTAACATTATTTATCATTTAGTTCTTTTTTTGGGGGTGGGGGGATGATTGGGTAAGGGGAAGGGGATGCGGAAGGACCTGGTGAAGATCAACTTTACACCTTTAGGATACACCTGCTTTAATTGAGATTTACCACTCAAACTATGCAATTGGTTTTTTCCGTATGTATAATTGCTCTCTGCATACTTTGGCCACATGACCATCTTAGATGACAACTTGGAAATTTATTAGCTTTCTTCTAGTCATGTGACTTATCACAATTACATCGTAAGCAGATAGCGGAGAGATCCAATTGTTTTTTTGCTTGATGTTGCTTTCTTGGCAGTTCAGTTCGTCTTACTCCAAGAGGTTGCCTTACAAACCTTGACATTGTAATTAATCAGGGAATATCCTTTCCTTCTGCAGGTTGAAGTTTTTCATTTAAAACAAAGATTGCAGTCACTGGAGAATCGATCTCCAACGCCTCGGAAACCATTCCACGTTTAGAATATACCATGATAGTTTGTATATTAGTTCTGATAGGATTATGTACATATATTTTAGACTTCAATTGTTAATTATCAATATTGGCTCGTTCTTGGAAGAACTAAACACCAACTTCCCAGACTGCCATATGCCTACGACATAGTTCACCCTATGAACTATAGATTTTGTTAGACTATCTTCAAATCACAATGTTGTACGTTTACTGCAAATCCTGTAATATTGCGTATCAAGTTCTTGAACAAATATGCCAAAAAGACTGTTTTAAGTAAAGGACTAGCGTTCTCACTAACTGGGAAATGACTAAATGGTTTTCGTTCTAATGGAGTGATAAGTAGCTAAAACTTTAAACCAATAATTAAAAGCTTATTGTCTCGAAATTGTTAGCCACTTCATGGTCTTGCGGGCCAACGGAAGTAAATCAACAATTAGTTTTACAAGTCCAGGACGTTGCCATGTGGTTGAGTCATCCATTCGCAATATCATCACTATTTTGTGGTCTGGACTCTCCATTGTGTTGAAAAAAGCAATCTCTCAATGTTTACTTTTAACCTTTTAGGTGAACTGCAGCAACGTTTCATATCAAGTGGATATATCCATCAATTCCCAATCCCAAATTAGTTTCCGGATCCACTTTGGTATTCCGAAGAAACATCATAACTAGACTATTTTTCGTCGGCTATTAACCTAGTACAGCCTTTCTTATTTATTTAATGTTGGAAGTAAATATGCTTTGAAAGGTCACGTAGGCGGAGTTTTACATCAAATAATTTGTTGAAAATCTTTGGAGTTCTACAAAATTGTCGTTACAACCTTCCATAGGGTAAATTAATTTACATTTGAGGATAGGACAAAAGGACTACAATAGATTACAACATATGGGCAGCCATGATATGATGAAAGGAAGAGAGCCTATGTAGTTTTGAATTTGTAGTGTAGAACACGACAATGGTAGTACCTTCCTTATTAAACTCTTGGAAAGGCCACAAAGAATCTGCTCCTCGTGAAGTGGATTTCTGCTGACTGAACCACTTCTCCTAAAGATGCAGCAGAACAAGAGAAGAGGAGCTTAAAATATGTTTCCGTTCTTCATCATAAAAGCTCAGCCTCTTCCTGGTCTGCATCAGCATCCTCGACATCATTCTCTTCATCTTCTTCAGGAGCATCAGGATCTACTCCCTACGGAAGATGGATAGGTTCATTTAAGCAAACAGTGGAACCAAAAAAAACTGTCTAATATATGCATGACATCAAGCAAACAAAAAATGAATTTGGGTGACCCATGATGGATGGAGAATTACTAGCAAAGTTTAGCAGAAAACATAGTGGCATGGTTCGAAATTCTTCTCCACTTAAATACTAGGCTTTCGTGGGTTCGAACCCGTGAAGTGCCCTAACCCACACGACACGGGATGCACTCTTACCCCTAGACCAAAGCTGGGGGCCATATGTTCGGATTTAAGACAAGCATATAAAGGAAATGATTTCACGTGGAACAGGAAACAAAACCTTGAGCTGCTTCTCCAGGCGCTCCAACCCTTTCTTTGCAGCTTCATTTTGGGGATTTATCCTGACAGGCAGAGCAAAAAAATGTTTTTAGTAATTGGAATTATGTCAGTTTTATGCAAACTGCTTCTCATTTCTTTTACCTTCTAGAATTTAAAGCACAGATAAGTTAAAGGGCTGATGTGAGATTAATTATCTAACACATCTAATGCCTTAAAATCGAGCAGAAAAAGATTGCAAGAGAATTCAAGGAAAAGTAGGACTACCTCAGTGCTGCCTGGTAGTGTGACAAGGCATCTTGCGGCATATTTGTAGCAGCAAATACTTGGGCAAGCTTAACATGCAATGAGTCATCAGCCCAATCCTTGAGATATCGCTCAAGGAGAGTAACAGCATCTACAGTTCGACCTTCAATGACATGCAGTTCTGCCAAGGCTAGCGCTGCTCCAAGATAACCAGGTTCCAGCCTTAGTGCAGATTCATAGAACTTCTTCGCCTGTAACAAGAGTTGGTACTTAAAATTTCAAGAAAAAGGAAAAAGAAATAAAGTGCTACGCAGATATACACCTATATTGTTATGTTTCTTTCTGTAAGGTAATATTTTATTAATATTGTGGGGAAAAAAACCCATATACAAGAGGTATACCAAAAGTAGAGAACCTACACAAAGATATGGTTATCTACAAAGCCACCCAATCATCTATACAAACATGAACCTCGCAGATTTTTGAAAAATATGTAAATTAGAAGTTGGCTGAAAGTTTTTTTTTTTTTTTTTTTTTTTTTGATGTTTCTGTAATCAAAGATTTTTAAAAAAATTATAAGAAAATATTTATTTTTCATTCTCCATTACAGCCATGTGCAACAGGATGTACGTAAACTAGTTACTTAAATATTTTTTTGAAATTTAAACTAGATACTTTAATAATTCAGGTGTATCAGAAAAGCATGTTCCCAGCTCTCACCTTCACAATCTTGTCAAATCATATAAAACATTCAATTTGAAAGAACCAGTATATAAATACATCTTTAAAATTTTGCAACCAATAATATGCAAGTAGGAATCCTGTACTACCTCTGTTAGTTTTAAATTTCACCAAAACCTTTATGATTCTCTTACAAAAAGCTAATATGGAATATCAAATAAACCACCTAACTCTGAGAACTCAATTCAAAAATCAAAAGGTAAGAAAGAAGGACATCTCAATTATACCTTTTCCCTCCCACTAGTATTACTAGCATGTACGTCACCCACCAATTTTAGAGCTTTTGCTGACTGTGGCATGGCCTTCATTGCCTCCCTTGCAGCATGCAGTGCCTCCTTGATCTTTGAAATTGCTAAATAAGAGCGTACTAAACCTATGTATTTGAGAGAAACTCATTAAGAAAAGGAATGGAATAACACAAAGGCGTCATTCAAAGAAGCAGAATGCTAGCAACCTATACAATCAAACTTCACCCTCCTTTGAAACTAACCTTGATAAGAACGAAGATCAGGTCTCAACTCTTGAGCTCCTCTAAAGGCAACCACAGCAGCTTCAGGTCGATTCATCGAGAAAAATAAATTTCCCTAGATGTTGGCCAAAACAAAGAACAATCTAACTATGTGGCACTGAAAAGTATTCCATTACACACAAGAATAAATCTAAGCGCACCTTCATTATATAACCCGGTATATGCCTTTCATCAATGCGGATGCTCTGGTTGCAAAAAGGCAACATTATCACTAGTTTATGCTAGCTTCGTCAACAACAATCTCAAAAACTAAAACTAAACAAAACTAACCTTCTCAGCATAAGATAAAGCCCCTCTCTCGTCTTTCCTTTCCCATAAGACAGACAAGGCCACAAAAACCTCAGGCCTGGTCGGGTCTATGTTTAGTAGATCATGTACTAATTTATTCAACTTCGAATAATCAGATTTCTGCTTTAAGAGCATAGCATACTCATCCATATAAGTAATAACATATGGATCAATGGATCGAACCTGTAGAGACCATACAATGTTATATGTAGTACACATTTAGAAATGATAAAATATCACATCAAGATGTAGCACTCACTTTACCTTCTCAAAATCCGTTATAGCTTCTTCAGTTTTTCCAATGATGGCTTCAACCTTCAGAAATGTGAATATGAGACAGAGATAAGGATAACATTTTGCTTATTTTCAGAACAAAGTTGCCAGAGAAAAAGCTAAGACTCTGTGTCCTTTAAGTGTTTAGGATAAAAACTATCTTCATCCTAAGAAATTTATTCGGATTATTCCGTAAACGAGCATTCGACCATCCATGAAAAGAAACAAATACGAAGTGTAGTTCTCTACAGTCCAAAAGTTGGAATGTGAAGAAAAATATAAAATTTTCATGCCGGATTTTTTCTGGGTAATTTAGAACACTCATTACCATCAAGGAATTCCCTTGAAAGCAGGGCAAATGTGTAAATGATTAGACCAGACAAATCTAAAACATGGAAAGATAATGCTAGGTATGTGATACTTCACTATATCCACCTGTCTACATGAATCTGACACCAGTAAAGGAGATAACCAGTATAGAGAATATTTGATCCACAAGAAAGAAAAGGAACAACTACTTTCACGTAACCCTGTTATATTTCAAATGATACAACCATGAGCCTCTGACATGTTAATCATGACCATTGTGTTGTCCATTTGTCCTACTGCCAGACACATGGTAAAAAGGAAATATAAATAAAAGGAGCATCGTACTATTTGATGCATATTTACAATAATGATTTTCCATATAGTCATTCTTCCCTAACCTTAGCCATTTCAAGCAGTATATGTATGTTACAAGGAAATCGTCGCAGAAGCTCTGCAAAAATTTCCAGGCCACCTGCAGAATAAGAACAATCAAACAAAAATTAACATCATGTAGAAACGAATTTTTGGCTTTTTAAAGGACATTTTGATAGCACTTTTTCCCTGTTTCCCCGTTCAAAGACAAACAAACTTTTTTGATAAGATAACACGGTATTATTGTTGTGGGAAATCTCCCAGTATACAAGTGGTATATGTGTTAAGTGTTTCTTTTTGTGCTATTAGAAAAAGAAAAGTAACAGCAGATATACAAAATTTAGGGGACAGAGGACCCAATGAAGCTGTTTTCATTTGCTAATCATTTACAGTGAGTCACTGAGCAGGAGGGGATCCCCTGAAGTTAGACTATTCAGGTGTGAAGATTAGCAAGACTCCTGCTCTTACATTTTTTATAACCGCCATAACATTAATCTTCATATATCTCAAAAATATCAGTTTTCCCCATAGTTTTCTGAAAAATCAAACCAACTTTAGTAACAAAAGAGAAGGGGAAGGATAATTTTTAAATACTGAACAATTAATGATCAGGTCATCTACAATTTTAGCGTTTAGTCTTTAGTTTGATCAATTTCTTTTCTTAGCATAGCATGTATCTTATTAATTTGAAAATCATAAATTCAGTTAGCTGCCATCAGCAATTTTTAGATTACTCCCACAAATTTGATACCTTATATCTTATTAATTCTTAATATTTTAATTAATAAGATTAGCTTCGTAACATTTTTATTTATTTTAATAGCAAAATCAATCAAGTTTTAGGAATAACTTTCTTTAGAGGGCAAATGTTAAAATGCTTAAATATACTGAGAATATTTGCTAAGTTTGGTCAAAAGTAGATGGTACGTGTCATACAAGGTATAAGGCAATATTACTAATTATTAGTTAGAGTTAATACAGTTAGAACATAAACATGTGTAAATAAGTAGATAGAGTCAACGAGATACAAGGACGTATAACATTAAAGTAACAAAGACCAAGGAGTGCAAGCTGACAAAACCAATAAATTGTTTGGTCAGTTATTTCACTGTAACAATTCCCCATTGTAGTATAGCTTCAGGTTTTCCACAATATAATTTCTACACGGTCACATTTAGTATCTTTTCAGATTTTATTTTGAAATTTAAGCATGAAAGCGATGCAACAATCCAACTAATTTGAATGAATCTAGCGAAACTTAATTATATACATTTGGTTTTACAAATTAACACCTAACCTTAACATTCTCTCCCTATTAAAATAAGAACAGAAATTTTCTCATTTGTAACTGTTTTAATATTTTGAACTTTCTTCAACATGCTATGAATACCATACTGTTTCTCTTACAGCAGAATATTTTAGAAGTATTGAAGAGTAGAGGAAAATTGCTCCGCTGGTCGCATAATGATTTGGGGCTTTATCTTGTACCTTTAATAAAAGTGGATAGAGTGATGGTTTGACAAATTATTGTGGTATCTTCAGTATTCAGAAGTATTGTATCAAAGGTCAAAGTAATACTGCAAATATAAGCTAAAATAGTCAAACCGGCACATTTTAAATTAGGAAAAGATTGTCACCTTTATAATCATTTGAAGCAATGCAACATTGGGCTTCAACATAACGCTGCACAGGAGGAAAAGAATAATATGAACATTAGACATATTATAGATGAAAATTATATGCTTAAAAGACTGGAATAAAGTGAACATTGGCAGATAACCATCCGACGAGATCTTAAATAATTATACCAATTTAGGTGCATGCGAGTTGGCACTTATAGTTGACAAGTTTAAATACTAAAAGATAATTGCAAAACCACAAGGTGTTTGAACCAAAAGGTTGGTAATTAAAATGGCACAAGTTGGGAAACCAAATCCAATCAAATTAAGAATCTTAAATTTTACCACTTTCCACATTTCACTCCTTTCCCTGACCATCCCTTATCATAAGGCCTCGTACCTCCCCTAATTGAAATATGGTTATTTTCCTTAAACTTTCAAATTGAAGTCGCTTAATTCTTTAATGTCAAAATTTCCATGCATCACTTGGTGTAAAAGAGCCACCTTATCAGCTATTATAATTTTTGTGTGTAGACCATTTCGGAATTGAAATTGTAATTTTTTTATACGCCTATCGAAAAAGTTGTAAACTTTGTTATACATGTGTGATAAGGGTATTTTTGTTGAAGAGCTTCAGGGCTTTGGTCTAATGATAAGAACACAACGTGAAGGGCTTTGGTCTAATAGTAAGAACACAACGATGCATGGATTAGGCCACACGTCACGCGTTCAAATATTGCCGCAGATAAAAGCTTGATATTTAAGTGGAGAAGGATGGAGGGACAAGCCCATTATCCATCGAGTTTCGAACCTTAAGCCAACTGACCCTAGAAGATTTCTCCTTTATCAGAAAAAGGAAATTTTGTGGAAGATGTAAAGGTCTTTTGTCTCTATCTAAATTTTGTATAGTGTTTCATCTACATCTATCCAATAAGTAGAGATATGGAAGGAACAGACATCTTGGGCACATTCTTGGTTCCTTTTATAAACTCTGATGCACATTGATTGGTAACTTTTCCATTGTACATGCTTGATTTCATATTTGACTCAATAAGCACATTTTCCTCAACCACATAGCAAACCTATTGTTTAAAGTTTTCATGTGTTGTCACCATGGCAAGTCTGGCACACCTGATCTACCAACTCATGAGTAAGTCTCCTTAGGTTATCAAAGTCACATTAGGATGGCATCCTTACCAATGAATCAAACTATCTTCCGATATAGCGCGTTTGCGGTTACCCATGTCATTCTCCTACATAGAGTTGTTGCAGTAGCAATGGGCTCCTACCCCACATAGCAAACACGAGATATGAAAACCTAAGGTTGTCATTACTTCCCTCATTCTTCAGTGGGGTGTAGACTAGAAAGCAATTTGGTCTGATTTGGCTTTCATTTTGTATTTTGGAAAACAAAAAAGAGAAATGATTCCAGCATCCCTCCACGCACATTAGCACAACAGGAAAGGAACTAGCAATGGGATTGGTATGGGGAAAATATTGACACAAAGAAGTTCTATCACGAAACTCCACAACCCAATAACAAGTTGTGGTAATACACAAAATGTAGCACAAAATAAAAATATATAATCGGATAAACAGAGACAGCTCAGTCTATTTAGTGAAATAAAGTTAAATCACATCATTGCTCACTCACCTGTAACCAACGACTTGAATCAAAATGATCAAAAGTAGATCTTGCACCTCGAGTTGGGGTCTGCAATATCAAGAGTAAGCAAAATATTGTGTTATGATTGCTCCAAAACATGTCATGAGTTCTACCCAAAAGTCCACGTTAATTGATTACACTCATGGAATGACAGTTTCTAGCAAGATACTAAAAGAATTACACAGTTTCATATTACCATTTATCATTAGCTCCCTGGGTCCTAACTCTTGCAAGAGCACCCCACAGGGATTGGAGGTGTGGAAACAAAAATGGAACGCTACAAGTCATCTTCCTCCTCCTTGGACAGTAAACAAGAGAGGAGGTAAAGTAAAAGCAGAGGGGTAATGCTCTCCAAGTCCCAGTCTTCAATCCATCCAAAGCAAGACAAAACGAAAGTAAGTATATTCCTGTCGTAGTAATATGATAATTCTTCCATTCTATGCTCCTCATATACATTTTTTTTTACGCAGCACCAAAGTTATTTTACTGGTTGACACTTAGGCGTGTCTTAAAATATTTTAACACTCAGGTGATCAAATGTTCTTTTCCTTAAACAACTAAGAGAACTGCTTTCTTCCAAAGTAGTATAAACGGTGTTCCTATATTATCAGCAAATTATCCCCTATTCAATTTCAACTAAAGCAAAAAAGTAATTGTTTCACAATATGCTGCAGCAGAGGTATGATATGCAATAGCATAACTCAGATGTGTAGATGACTCTGGCTGCAATGGCTCTTCAACTTAGGAGTAGATAGCATTGATGTTATGACAACTACATTAGATGAAAGTTATGATCAAAGAACTGAAGAAGAGACATTCTTCTCAGAACTTCAAGCCTTGTCAATGGCATGGGCAAACCCAACACGTGGATCTTCGTAATTTGAAGATAAATATATAGGAGGGACAAAAGGGATGAATAAGATCCAATTACACATTTGGATTTTGATATAAGAGGTAAAATTTTCAGATGAGCAACTATAGGTATTAACAAATTAAACAATAAATGAAATGCATTGGTAGGCATTCTTATTGAAAATACTTTTGTTACCATCAAACCTTTAACAATCACGCGGTTTACTGTAAGCAAAGTATTTTTCTAACATCTCTTTTACATAAAGGACATAAAGCCATATATACTGAATATCTGGTAAAACAAACCTGTGGAAACAATGAAATAATATCCTTAGCTGCCACACCCAACTCCGCCAAAGCTATGATAGCCTCAATGATGTAAGGGCAATGCCTGTGAATAACAGAAAGCAACAACAGTAGGATGGATAAGACTGAGGTGTATTACTAATGCAACCAATGACCGTGACACTTCATCTTGTTCACTCCTTCTGCAGTTTAATCTATAAAAAGATAGGGTACTGAACAAGGACAGAAGAAAGAAGGAAAAAGAAGGCTAAAAGCAAAATACAAAGAGAAAGAGCAACAAATAAAGTTCACTGTTTTCTTTTCTCTTCTTGAAATGTCAAAGAATAAAAAGGTAGAAGAAGGAGAAACTACGAAAAACATCTAGAGAAGTAAAAATAAGTAAGAAGATACGTATACACTATCATAAGCAAATAATATTGTCTTAAAAAATCAAAACATGAAAGACCTTAAACACTCTTTATAGCATGTAACGGCTGCACGAGTATGTCTAGAACTTCGGTAAAGTTTTCCCATCATGAGATTCATCTGCAAATTTCTTGCTTTGCTTGGGATTCCTTCCATCTGTGACATAACGGGGAACAAAGACTCAATGCTTGCAACTAATTTTCTCCAAATTAGATGTATAAACACATAGGTGAAAGTAAATGTCAATATTCAGTTATGCTGAGAGACTATTACAAAATCTGTAGCATCAGTGAAAGAAATTAAGGAGAAAAAAAACATAATTCCTTTTTCATCACAAATAGGTGTCCACCAAACATTTTAAAACTATGTCCACTCTAGATAATGAAGAGTGAAGAGTCATAAAGATACTGACCTCGAGAAGAGCTGCTCTATTCTCATTGAGTGCACAATGTGATGATGCAATCTTGAACTTCACCTATTATGATATGAAACAGGAAAGCCAACAAAAGACCCTCAGTAGTGTTTCTATGAGTTCAACATTTCCAAGAATTAGTTATACGCCAAGATACCTCATTCTCATTAATTGTTGAAATGTTGAAAGAATTTGGCGATGATGACCTGGTTGATGCCGACAGTGCACTTCTAATGGGTGTTGCATTTTGCTTAGGAATTATTCTTTGGCAGTGCAATGCTTGCTTGTATGCATGCTGGCAAAATAGTGAACTAAGTAGTTTAATAACTAAAACTATCCGATCAACCTTAGTACCATACAAATGAAGTTGTACCCTTTATCAATAATTAATTGTAGTAGATGTAGGATCAATCTAAAGTCCAAAATAACTTTTATCTTACAATAGCTCTCCTGTACTCTTTCTCTCGAAACAAAGCATCACCGAGAAGCACCTGCATAACAGATTACAAACAATCGATAAATCAATTCGTAAATAAACAAAATAAATTCCAATTTATTTATTAAAAAAAGGAGACAGTAAACAAACCAAATTTTCAGCCTTGAGGTGTGGACTTGTTTCAATACTTACAGAAGACGACGAAACAAGAAAACATCCCTAAAGTTCAATCACAAAAGAAACCAAATATCAGGATCACCTATGCAGTAAATTACAATAATTTACAATGAGAAAAGGTGAAATCTCAAAAACCCTAAAGGGTTAGTTAGTGAAATACAAGCATTTGAGCAGAAGAGAACAAGCCGTGATCCAATAGAGTGCTCATCTGGTCTTTCGGAACGTCCATTATTGCTGATGAGGAGCTCGCTTATTGAGAGTGTACAACTGTTTCAAGAGAGCGTACAACTGTGAAGAGTAGCTGAGTTGAAGCCGCTCGCTTTTTTGAATTCCCTTCTTTAGTGTATTCGTCGTAAGATTGAAGAAGGCGGAATTACATAAATGGCCATTTCAATTTTCAAGTAGCTCGTTTAACTTATTTAGTTGCACTTTCCGTCCCTTTATAGCTTGTTTGGATGTTTGTTACTCGTTGTAGCGTATTGTATTGTTATCCCAAAATAATATTTGTTTTGATTATTTATTTTAAATTAATTATATCGTATTGTTAAATCTATTATTTCGGAACAATCAAAAGTCCCATTTTATGAAATAACTGATTTGGTGTGGTGGATTTTTTCCTATTTTCTTTTTCAATTATGCCCTTATTTATTACTCTATAATTCTATTTTATTATTTATTTATTTTTTTAATTTTAACTCCAAATCTCCAACCTATTGACCAACTTTGTCTTCTTCCATCTCTTCTAGAGTTGGTTTGCCCTGTTCTTCTTATCCAAGTCTCCGTTCGATTCCTTATCTTTTTCCATCGTTTTAATTTTTTTTTTTGTTGCTAATATTAGTTAACCTTTTTTTTCAAGTTTTTGCTCTTGTTTCCAAGCTACCTAATTAATGATAAAATAGTAGAAAGAGATTTTTTTAAATTATTTTTATGTATAATTCTTGATAAATTTTATTTAAAGCAATTGCGGGTATTTTAGTGAACTTATTAGTTACAATACAATACGATACAGTCAAACCAAACAACAAAAATGTTATTTAACAACAGCAAACGATACAATCTATTCAAACGTTGTATCCATAAAACGATTCAATATAATACAATACAATATAATACATAATAAAATGATGGGTAACAATGATACAGATATAGTGTTAAACTTTTTCCTTTCCCTTTTTCGACAAACAAGAGATGCAAAGCAAATAGGGGGAAAATCTTGCATTGACAACCCAAATAGGAACTTTTCCTCTCCCTTTTTCGACAAACCATAGATGCAAAGCAAAAAGGGGAACTCGCATTGACAACCCAAATAGGAAGGGTGCCAACCCCTTGTTTGAATGGTTGTTAGGTGTGAGCGCGTAATTTTTGCTTGATACAAAAATTATTCCTACAAATTCCAAAATAGCTTTAAATATTTTATAGAATTTTATAATTTCATTTCTAGCAAATACAAAAATAAAAAATGCTTTAATCTTTCTTATTTTCTATACTCCTAGGCTCAACTAGTTAGGTAAGTTGTTAATTTACACTTTAATTAGCTTAATTTTTAGATAAATCAGTAAATAGGTTAATTTTACAATTTTAACTTTACATATTAGGTTGAAGAATTAATCCAAATAGCCGTTCATTCAATTGCTTAAACTAAAAATAGTCGGTGGATATATACTATATGCATAATTTATGTATTATATGCGTATAATTATGTATATTCAATATATAATCTATGTATATGGCTAGAAAAAGTAAACAATAAATATGGCTAACTATTTGTGTAAAGATCCCTATTAGGTTAGTTAATTAGTTGGCTAATTATCAAAATGAAGAAGAAAAGAGGATGGGGCTGTGGAGTTCAAAATGGGACTGGGCCGCGGTTTTGGGCCCAGTTTTATTAAGTTTACCCGCCACTTGACCACTGACACAGTCCACAACTCAGCCTGCTCCGGTCATTCAAAACGATGCCGTAGAGAGCATAAACGGCGTCGTTTCCTTCCACTACACACAAACCAAAAATCCTAGCCGCCCCTAATCCCTTCACCCTTTCAAGTCAGCCGCCCACCCTCTCTGAAAATACACACCCATTTTCATTCCCTAACACACTACTCATTCCCCCGGGCATGCCTTGAATCACATACACACGTTCAAAACACTGACTAGCATATGAAATCGATTCTGAAATTCAAAGGCCATTTCTGAGATTTGGAACAAAAGGCTCGAAAAACAGAGGGAGATTAGAATCAAAAGCAATTTCTGAAATTATTCTTCTATTGCTGTGTTTATTCCACACTTTCGGATTTTTAAAGAGGATTCCGATTCAAATTGCCGTTCGATTTCTGCTGGTTTTCGCTATTTCTGGAATTGCCGAGCTCCGTTCGAGTTTGCTTCTGCCTTTATTTGGTTTATTCTAGCTTTTTCTTTGATTCGACCAGGTTAGTTTGAAGCTTCTCTGTTTTATGCTTTTTAGTAATTGATTAAACAACTGAGTTCCTGTTTAGCTTTGAAGATCTGCTCTATTCCTGATCTCTGTTACTCTCATGTGTTATGAATGATGCCGCCTTGAATTAATTTGACCCCTGCTTTCAACTAGGAATGCTGTGTTGGTTATCTAATCATGTTAAGTTTAATTAGTTTTTTTAGTTGAGAATTGGTTGGTTCCTCGTTTAGCTTCGACAGATCTACCTAACTTTTTTTTTTTTCTCTTTTGTTATTCTGATAATTAGTTGAGTTTGAATTGAACTGTTTTAGTATTGCATAAGTTTCAGAACTGAGCGTTTGGTTAATTTCACTTCTAGCCTACTCTGTATTTTTCTATGAGAATCGAATAGTTCTCAGTATAGTTTGTCTGTTTTGTGCTTATTTGGTCATTTGTTAAGATTCATCATTTTGTTATAAGATTATGTTAGTTTCATTCTTCAGTTTGAAAACGAAGCTAGTTGAGAGTTGCTATGAATTTGATTAATAGCCTGTTTGGCCAAGCTTTTTTGGGGGCCAAAAGTGCTTTTTTGGCCAAAAATTGAAGTGTTTGGCCAAAAAGCACTTTTGGCCAAAAATTGAAGTGTTTGGCCAAGCTTTTAGATGGAAAAAAAGTGCCTTTGAGGAGAAGCAGAAGCAGTTTTTGAGAAGCAGAAAAAAATAGCTTCTCTCCAAGAGTACTTCTTCTGAGAAGCACTTTTGAGAAAAATACACTTAGAAGCAGTTTTTAAAAACTTGGTCAAACACTAATTATTGCTCAAAAGTGCTTTTCAAATTAAATAGCCAAACACAAACTCCTTTTCACCTAAAGCACTTTTTTGAAAAGTACTTTTGAAAAAAACACTTCTCAAAATAAGCTGATTTTAGAAGCTTGGCCAAACAGGCTATAAGTTGTTTTGAGTTGTTTTATTAACTAATAGGCTGTTTGGTTAGTAACTGCGTAGGTTGGGCCATCTGTTTAGTCTTAAGAAATTAGAAAATTGAATTGGGATTATAATAGTGTGGTCTGTTAGTTTGAGCCCATTTCATAAATGAATTGTTAAGGCAAATAAGTCATATGCCAGGCCCAATTCGTGATAATATGTTGTTGGCCCATATCTTCCCTAATAACAAAGCTAGCGTACGTTCCCATAGCTAATTTACTTCTTTACTTCCACAACTAATTTCCATAAACTCTTGGCCTCACAATAATCTCAAACTAGTTTTATGGAAAATAATTCATGAACATCGCTAGTTGCTTTAGGTGCGCATCGAATAATAAATCATCGTGACTATGGGTACGGTTCCCGTGGCATAATCATGATACGTGACCCCAATTTCAGGTGCACGTTCGCATGACTTGACCTAACTCCAAATAATAATAAAATAAACATGTTGTGAATCACGGGTACGTTTCACGGGGCGTGATTTGCGATGTGTACAAAAATAACAAGTGTGCGACACTGCGACTTGTTTAAATACATTCCATAATTGTTTAAAATAATTAAAAGTGGTATAGAAGCGTTAATGCATAAAAGGTTCTAAAACACGTAATAATTCAGATACTTAAGCCAAATATTAATTGTTAAGCGACCGTGCTAAAATCACGGAACTCGAGAGTGCCTCACACCTTCTCCCGGGTTAATAGAATTCCTTACCCGGTCTTCTGTGTTCGCGGACCATAAATAGAATCAATTTTCCTAAATTTGGGATTTTAAAATAAATTGGTGACTTGGAGCACCATACTAATTATTCCAAGTGGCGACTCTAATTAAATAAATAATTACATTTCGAATAATGTCACTTTAATTGGAAGAACTTCCTATCTTCGGAAAAAGGAGGTGTGACATTACCTGTTATACTGTCATATTGTTACTTTAAATATAATATTTATTTTGATTGATACTTAAATTTTATTACATCGTATCGTTAGTCGTTACGTAACGACGAAAAGTTTCACTTTATGGAACAATCGATTTGGTGTGGTCGCGTCGTTCCCTTATTTTTTTCCTCTTATCTTGCTCTTCCATATTATTAAATAATCATATTTTATCATTTGCCCTACCTTTGTATATAATAATTCTATCTTGTACCTTACTTTTTCTTTACATTATTACAAGTTTATTTTTCATATTGTTGGTGCGTGACATCATAAAATGACAGAAAACAATACAATCTATCTAAATATTGTATACATCAAAACAATACAATACAATACTATACGATACATTATGAAACGATACATAACAACCATCCAAACAAGCTGTAAGTAGTGGTAAAATAAATTTAACCAACTTTTGACTACAAGTATTAAAATATTAAGTTATATTCACAATAGACACATATTTAAGTTATGGCTAAGATGTCAAACATCTTCACAAATATTATTCACACGCCATAAGGACCTATTCTTCTATAAAGCGTCTGAATCATTATTAACAAATCTGACAAGACATGTATATTCTTTCAACCACCCAGCTATATGAATGTTTTTTCCTAATTGCCCTATAGATTTACTTCTCAATTTTTATTTTATTTTTTGAAATAGACATAGCCTAATATATAACAACTACTCAATCCGTCAATTATTTTTAATTCTAAATTTATCTGAGAGAATTAGTTGTATGCATTCTCTACATTCATATGCTCACTTTTAGAGAATTTATCACGATTTCGTTTGTCACCCACATAATACAACAATCCTTCTCCTTTATATAAGATCATATACACTAATCTAAAATATTCAAAAACATTTAAAAAAATATGAATAAATTTTTTTTACTTAACTAACATGTCCCATTTAAGATTTGTTTTTCATAAAACAGCAATCCATTTAGATTACAAAAACATACTTGTTTCGAAAAAATCAAGCCAAAACATTATTCTTGAAATAAGTAACCAATGGAGTTTTCTCAAATTTAATCTAAACACATAATCTTTCTCCAAATTATTTTATAAAAACGCAATTTTCCCAAGAAAAAAAATAAGACAAAACTAACCGCACCAAAATTTACTTATCCAATACTTTAGAGGGCGAAACGAAAAGAAGGCAAAATAGGCTCTCATTCGCTGCGCTAGTAGTTGCAGCTCTAATTATTCCCTTCCTTAAACCCTACTAACGCTCCCCTTTGCTCCCACCCCATACAACCTTACGCCATTTAAGATCAAGGTTTGTTTGCAGAGAAATAACTACAGCTGAAGGTACACATTTTTAAGAGTTTCATATCATATTGGCTTTATCTTTTAGTAGTTAGAAAGCACGAGGTTTTAGAGTTTATTTGGGTATTTTACGAATTAAAGCTCCAATTTGATGAAGCTAACTCTGTCTGTCCCGATCTGTTTGGTGTTTTTTCTCATACCTATAGACAATTTAACCAACATTTGGAGCTATATATATTAGAGTAGTCTTAAAAGTAAATTATAAATTATTTGAAATGTGATTTAGTCATGGCATCGAAAGAGTGACCAGAACCTGTCCCTGGCCAGCTTGTAAGTAGCATCCCGCTGCTGGTCGGCACAACGGAGCATCAAAATCAAGTCTTTTTTGATTCCTCCGCTGACCTTTTAAGTCACAATTTTTCTGGTATATAAAATGGAAAAAGAATTACATTTCGAAATATTAGTCAAAGTGTCGATCATTGCCCCCAGGGGTTTGTTCTAGTAGTAAGAGCGTAGCGCATGATGTCGGATTAGGCGCACAACCCTAACGCAGAAAAAACTTGATATTTAAGTGGAGAAGGGTATAGGGCGTGCCATTATCTATCGAGTTTCGGACCTTGCGCCTTGCGCCACGGGCCTGAGGGATTTGTGGATTATCAAAAAAATGTGTGGGAATTACACATAAATACAACTCACACATGCATTGCAACTAGGTGGCCTATAGTTAACTTTGCAAAGTTGTAGCCCAGAAATAATAGGCTAAGATTCAATATCCAACTCCAAATAGGTTCTCAAAATTGCTATTCATTTTTTTTTAAATGCTCAAGCTTCTAATCCAATCTTAGAATCAGTAATTGTGACTCAAACATTAGTTCAACAAACAAAATCTATCTGGGCAGTGAAAATTAGATTTTTAAGGTAACCCACCATTGTTGAACAAGCTTAAATAAGCAGGTTTAAATTTTGAATATCATTTTTGTGAAAATTTTGGAGTGGGTGTTATTTAGACTTGTTAGAAATGAGTACAAGGAGGTTATATACAAAATTTGAAGCCATTTAATGGAGATTTGGACTGGTTTTGAACGAGAATTGCAACTTAAAATCGTGGAAGAAATTCGTCTACAAGGGCTTGTATAAAGGTGTATAAAAGTGTATAATAGTGTATAAGAGGTGTTTATACACCAATATACACTATTATACTAAAACTGACTTCGTCTTCATCCTTGATTCTCTTCTGAAATTTAACTCAAACTTAGTTCAAATCTACTCGAAATCACTTCAAATTTAAGTTTTGAACTCCTCTTGATGTTTCCAATTGATTGGAACAACACCCCATCCAAACAACTAACAAACTCGAAAAATTAAGAATTGAAATTTAACTCAAATCTACTTCAAATTAAGTTGTAAACTCCTCTTGATTTTTACAATCGATTGGAACAATACCAAATCCAAACACCTAAAAAAAGTAAAAAATTAAAACCGATTTCAAAATTTTTAACAACATTTACGTAGATAAAAAAAGGAGGAATGTAAAGTATGTGCCCGATCACGGGATTTCTCATTAATCATGACAAACATAGAACGTTATTGTGTAACGGTAACTTAATTACTCAAAAGTTAAATTTGTTATTCATGGACAGTTGGTAATCTATAACCACTTTTGAACTTTTGGAACTTTTCTGCTAGTTGGCCTGGGCTTGATATCTTGGTTTACAAGATACATGACTCAAGCCCTGTATTTAACTTTCCATTACTCAATTAGTGACCAAATCAGTTGTTACTTTGGACTATGAAGTTCTATCCTTGCCTTTCCAAGCACCTTTTTTGAAAAGGCAAGATATTGACATTTTTTCATGATTTGGGGTTTTGATGTCAGAGTCTAGTGTGCTCAGAGGCATGGTCTCTTTATTTGTTTTTCTCTGAAATTATGTAGAAATTTTTAATAGTATACAATATCATAGATATTGTGAAACAGAAAAAGCATGAGATTAGCATTATCCTGGTGAAACCTTCTAGGTATGATGAAGGGTTAAGACGCCTCTTCGGATTTAGATCGATGTTGGCCAAAAATTGTTTGCATCATAACATGTACTAAGTATTACTACTATGTAATAACTCGTAACAAATTGCAAATGTGAAAGCATCAAAGTAACCAAGTATTGGAGAACATTGTGTGCCTTCTAGGGAGGGTTAAGACCAAATAATCTTCGGGTATTTGTAGTATTTTATTTATGATGTTCTTGCTCTAAGTAACCAAGTAATGCTCTTTTTCTGCAGCCAAGCGACAAAACATCTATGTGGTGGTTTGCTCTTTCTAAGGACTGATTCAGGCGGTAAACAAGGGACCAGCAATGAGTTCTCCGGAAAAAAGTGAAGGTAGTCAACAGCCAGCTGCAGCAGACAAGCAGTTGGAAAGTTACTCATATACTAATTGGGCAGACAAGATACAACAACAGTACCAGAAGATCAAAGAGAATGCAGAAACTTACCCTTATGTTTGGGGTTCATATATAGTTGTATATGGGGGATTTGGGCTTTGGTTTGCCTATAGATGGAGAAAGCTACGTAAAACTGAGAATCGAGTTCGAGTCCTTCAAGATAGACTCCGGAAACTTGTTGAAGCTGAAGGATCAACAAGTTCCTCATCTGCTGCCACTAGCAAGGCTCCTCCATCTTCTGATATATCAACCAAATAGATGGGTTTTTTACCCATGCCAAGTGACTTCCTTTTTCATTTACGCTCAAATGGAGAGTCTTAGTATTTTTTGGGGGCTAAAACTAAGTTAATGTTGTCAATGAAGCTGTAAGGATATCACTCCTTGTGTGACAATACGGGATCACGAAGCCAAAGTTGGCAGTCGTATGAGAAAAACAGGAATCTTACTAAGGGGTCGTTTGGTTGGAAAAATGTTATCCCATGATTAATTATAACGGGAATAGTTATTCCACCTTTCCATGGGGATAAAAAAACACTACAATCCCGGGATTAATTATACCACATCTTTCTACCAACCAAACTTGAGATAAACTATTCATAAATTTAGTGCTGGGATTAATTATTCTTTATCCTTCGTACCAAACGAGCCTTTAAAAGTTATGTACATTTGTGAGGGTTGTATTAATTTATTTATTTTTTACATTTTGCTTGTGCTCTTTAGCTGAATTTCTTGTTTGTGAATTGTGATATAGTGGTCTACTTGAATAATTTGTGCAATTCATACATCGTTGATTTTAGAGAAGAAAAATTAGATCATGCAGCTCTTTCCTAATTATAGCTGAAATTCTGAAAATGTATAGCTGTTTGATTATAATTGACTTTTTAGAGGTGATGTAACAAGGCACTAACATAATATGATTAAGTTTTAATTTTTTGAAATTTTTATTTAAGATTATTGTTGATTCCTTAAAGCAACAACTTTTTGATTTTCTGATACTTTAATTAAAAATAATTAAAAGAGAGAGGTATGAGAGCATTATCTTTTGAGCTATTTCCTCTCACGCTTCTTGTGCGATGTGTCCTCCGTCCTAACATAACAGTTCTAGCTTGTCATCTTGTGCCGCTGTCTTCTAAACAGTTCATATATAGTTCAATTTAATGTGATAAAAATAAGTTTATGATTTTACTATTATATTGAGTAAAATTTAGTAAATTTGATGTGACAAAAAGTAGTTTAAAAATAATTTTGTTACTTTAATACTACAAACGGTAAAATTTAGTTTACTTTAATGTGTAAAAAATAATTTAATAATCTATTAACATAGTGATTAAAGTTCAACAATAATACCTAAAATTAACTTTAAATTACAAACGCCAATATTATGTTTATTACAAGGAAAAAAAATAATATATTATTTGGTGATTATTGTATAGTATTCAAACAAACTATTCTTTGACAAGTCTTTGAGAGATCCCCTGGCGACCGAGATATGTGGGTAATAGCTTGCGAAATTTCAACTTCAAATTTCAGTTACATTACTTGAGTGAGCCATTTTGTTCCTATAATATACAAGATTTGGGGTATTATCACTTTTAGAAACTTTTTATATTTGGTAGTCCCAAAAGTGTATAAAATTTGTATAATTTTTGTATATAACATACATAATGCAAAAAATATATATTTTGTCGGCTATTATTTTGATAGCGGCTATACAATGTCATTTTCCCAAGATTGGTCTCGGAGTGTGTTTGGTACAAAGAAAAAATGTTTTGCACGAGAACTTTCTTCTAAAAAATATTTTTTTTAAAAATAAGAGGTTTATTTATTTATCTTTTGATGTTTGGTAAGTATTAAAAGTATTTACATATAGTGGGCGTTTGTACATAAGAATTGTAAAATTTAAAAAAAAAAAAAAGCGAAAAAAAATTTCAAGTGAAAATGGTATTTGAAAATTAGAGTTGTGTTTGGATATGAATATAATTTTGGGTTGTTTTTGAAGTTTTGTGAGTGATCTGAGTGAAAATTTTAAAAAATAACTTTTTAGAATTTTTTAAATTTTCGAAAAATTTTAAAATGCATATTCAAGTGAAAATTAGAAAATTTATGACCAAACGCTGATTTCGAAACAAAATAAAAAAATTTCGAAAAAAAATGAAATATTTCTTATATCCAAACGGCCTCATAATCTAGTCATCAAATAGTATAAGAGCCTAGATGGTCGAAAGGTGGGGATGCGGTAGGGGCCGAAGTTGGGGTGGGTGAGGGACTTGGTGGGTGAGACTGGGAAGGAGACTGTGAGGTGTTAGGGGCTGATAGGTTCATAGGAGACAATTATTAGCATTGAATGTGACTTGTGAATTGTTTTTTCTACTCTTATCAAGAAAGTTATTTTATTGATTTTTAAGGAAATTGCTTCCAACCAAACGTAGAAAAAATGTTTTACTGCATTCCAGACGCCCCACTTGGGCTCGTTTGGTACGAGGGATAAGGGATAATTAATTTCGGGTTTAAATTTGAGATGAGTTTATCATCTGTTTGATTGGGATAAAATTGTAGTATAACTAATCCTGAGACTAGTTATCCCGGGATTGTAGTATTTTTTATCCATATGAGAGGGCGAAATAATTAATCATGGGATAATTTGTTTCTCAAAAGGGATCGTTTGGTATGAGGTATAAGAAGGTATAGTGCTGGTATAAAAATTTAATACCACCTTAATACTTTGTTTGGTTAGCAAATCTGGTATAAGTTATCCCGGGATTATAATTAGTACTGGGATAACTTATACCTTGTAGAGGGTGGGATAATTAGTGTCGGGATAACTTATACCTTCTTCTTAAAAAATATCCAATTATCATTTTTAATACAACATACCAAACAGTGGATAAAAAATAATATCATGATAACTAATCCCAGCATAATTAATCACGGCATAACTAATTTCAGCATAATTTATCCCAGCATAATGTATCTCGGCATAAGTCGTATTCAAACCAAACGACCCCTAAGTGTATACCAAGCACAATCGTATATAAAAAGCCAAATGAGTAATACGTACTTGTCTCCATTTCTAAAGGTGACATCTCGACTTTATTTTTCTCATTTAAATACTTTTACTTGGTAAAACAAATATATATAATAAAATTCTTTGAGGATCATTGTCGCGATCCGAAATTCTCTTCTTCGGACCGTGATGGCGCCTAATATATCACTTGCTAGGCAAGCCAACGTTAGAATAATATTAACCAATTTTTAAATAATTTTTAAATTATTAATAATCAAGGAAACAAAAACGGAAGCAAAGTTTGAAATATAGTGAATAATCCATAAAAACAACGGTGTCTAAATACCATCCCAGAATTGGTGTCACAAGTGCACGAGCTTCTAGAATAAATACAAATAAAGGTCTGAATAAAATAAAGTTGTCTGGAAATAAACACACAGCTAAAGTAAAATAGACGGGGACTTCAGAACTGCGGACGCCATGCAGTTA
>AWOL01S0034089.1:0-46703 GCA_000715115.1 Nicotiana otophora | reverse complement strand
TTGCGGCGTGCAACCCGATCCTCCAATATGGACTTTTAATAAGTCTGTTGCGGCGTGCAACCTGATCCTCCAATATATTTGTTATAATTAATTCTGTTACGGCGTGCAACCCGATCCTCCAATATATTCATTATAATCAATCCTGTTGCGGCGTGCAACCCGCTCCTCCAACATATTCATTTACCAATTCTTATAGAAGAAATTTTTCCAATAAATGTAACAATTAATATAAAATTATAAGACAACAAACATACAAATAATTATGATTTAATCATGAAACAAACAATGACAAATAGCAAATTATTATGGAAATCAGGGAAAAACAAATAGACAGATTAATATTTAATATGCTAAATGTCAAATAACAATTAAAACACATAATTCAAATAGCATGTAACGATTAATGCAGGAATTCAAGAATTAATATTTGACAAAGAATAGGAAAGAAACAATTATTATAATAATTAATTTATGGTTTAAAACAATTTATGATTTTTCAAGTAAGCAATCAAACAATTAATTTGACGACGTATAGACACTCGTCACCTCGCCTATACGTCGTTCACATGCAATTCACATAACAAATAATTTAAGGGTTCTATTCCCTCAAGTCAAGGTTAACCACGACACTTACCTCGCTTTGCAAATTCAAATCAATAATTCAACCACAACTTTTCCTTTTAAATTTGTCTCCGAAAGTTTTAAATCTATTCACAAACAATTCAATCTACTCAATACGAATCATAGGAATTAATTCCATATGAATTTACAAATTTTTCGGATAAAAATCCGAAATTTATTAAAATATTCGGCAGTGGGGCCCACGTCTCAAATCTCGGAAAAACCTACGAAATCTGAACACACATTCCGAGACGAGTCCAACCATACAGAAATTATCCAATTTCGATGTCAAATGGACCTTCAAATCTTAAATTTTCGTTTTTGGAAGATTTTATAAAAATCTGATTTTTCTTCCATAAATTCATGGATTCATGATATAAATGAGTATGAAATCATGAAATATAATCAATATAGGATAAGGAACACTTACCCCAATATGTTTTCGTGAAAATCGCCCAAAAATCGCCTTACCCGAGCTCAAAAATGGAAAAGGGTTGAAAATGAGACGAATCCCATTTTCTAAAACTTAAGTTCTGTTTGTGGGACTTTTACCCTTTGCGAACGCGGTCAGTGCCTTGCGTTCGCGAAGCACAAATTCCTACTGCCCAAATTTTACTCTTCGCGAACACGAAGGCAATTGACCTGGCCAGTCCCTTTCCCTTCGCGAATGCGAAGCTTCGCATCCCAAGCCTTCGCGAACGCGTTCTCTCTGTCGCGAACGCGAAGCACAAAATGTGCCAGCCCCAATTTGCTCTTCGCGAACGCGAGACTCCCCTCGGGAACGCGAAGAAGGAAACCAGAAGCAGGTTTCTGCAGTTTCCTCAAGTCCAAAAATGATCCGTTAACCACCCGAAACCAACCCGAGCCCTCGGGGCTCCAAACCAAACATGCACCTAAGTCCTAAAACATCATACGAACTTGCTCGCACGATCAAATAGCCAAAATAATGCCAAAAACTACGAATCGGACACCAAATTAAAGAAAATTTTCAAGAAAACTTTAAAACTTATATTTTTACAACCGGGCGTCCGAATCATGTCAAATCAACTCCGATTCTCACCAAATTTGGCACACAAGTCATAAATATTATAGTGGACCTATACCGGGCTCCGGAACCAAAATACGGACCCGAGATCAATAAATCCAACATCAGTAATTTCTTAGAAATCATCATTCGAGCTTTTAATTTTTCATCAAAATTCCATATCTCGAGCTAGGGACCTCGGAATTCGATTCCGGGCATACGCTCAAGTTGGAAATCACGATACGGACCTACCAGAATTGTCAAAATACTGATCCCAGTCCGTTTAATCAAAATATTGACCAAAGTCAACTTAGTTGAGTTTTAAAGCTCTATTTCACATTTAATCCATTTTTCACATAAAAACATTTTCTGAAAATTATACAGACTGCGCACGTAAGTCGAAGAATGATAAATGGTGCTTTTCGAGGTTTTAGAACACAGAATTACTTATTAAATTTAAAGATGATATTTTGGGTCATCACAAAAGGTCCGAAGTCTAACCAGCGTTTTTATACATTTAAGGTCAAATAGGCCTAAAGTGCAAATTGCCCAGAAACAGAAAATTATTATTTGAATTAAAACAATCTAATATACGATTTAATTCCTAAATTTACTCCAAATGAGCTCAAATCTAAAACATAACCTCCAAATATCACCAGGAACAAACCCCAATCATCAATTTTTCAAAACATCCAATAAATCTAATGAACCCATGTTGCAATTAAGAAAAGAAGAAGAAGAAATCCTAAGGAATAGTAAAAAATAAAGCGTCATAACAGCTCGCCATTGTAAAACATCATAAACAACATTAAAATATGTTCACAACCACCATATAAAATCATTGTCACCCGAAGAAGAAGAAGGAGGAGAAAGATACTTGAAGTTGTTTAAAAAGTGGGTACAAATTAAAACTTTTTTAAAAAGTGGGTATAAATTAAATGGGGGCGCCCAAATAGGACGCCATTGCAATTTTTGCCCTTCCTAACCATTTTAGCATAGCAACTGTCAGCATTAACATATAAAAAAAGTGTATGTATTGCTTCCAAACAATTTAGATATAAAATAAAATTTTAAAAATGTTGGATAACTAATTTCACCGTAAGGCAACACAATTGATATTTAATTTAGTTGATGTCTGAGTAGCTTAATACTTTAAAGTATTACCCCACAAAAATGTATGTCGCCAGTTCCTATGTTCTTGTGTAAATTTACAATTGATTTAACTCCCTTCTAATATTATCCGAGTTACTTTAAAATTGATCAAATTGAACTATATTTCTATGACCATTCTCTTTTGAGAATCACTTTAAAATTATTCGAATCCAAACTACATACATCACACATTTGATTATAAAAATTGAAATGCTAATTAAGCAAAAGTTATAGATTCATTTTTAAATTATTCAAAGTATCAATTTACTCACACTATCTTTATACCTCCCTCTTCCTACATTATTTTCTCTACTATGAAAATTTATATAATTATTTTATTTATATGGAAGTTTGATAATTTCCATCTAAATTGATTATATAGGATTTTAAATTATATTTTTAATTTATGAAATTATATCAATTATCTATATTTTTTAGTATAATCTATTATAATGGTTTTAAATATGTGTATCTTATCCATATAATACGACTTATCTCATTATTATTTAAACAATCTTCTCTTCTCAAAGATCAAATAAGTCTTATTCTTCTATATTTCTCTACTGCTTAAATTAGTTATTTACATATTTTTTCTTCTTTGTTTTATTCTTTGTTCAAATTATTGCATATCCATAACTTAGAGTTTTTCATATTATTATCCACAACTCCCATTAATAGATGATTTTAGTTTTTGTTTTCCTTGTAATGAAAATTGTTATTCATTATTTTTTTATTCTACTGCTCCAATTAATATTAAAATTTATCAATAATATTTTTGAGTATTATTTGTTTATTATCTTTATTTTATATTTTATCTGAATGGATTAGTGATACTCCATCTTTATCTTTATAATTAGCTAATATAGGGGTGTTGTTTTTATCTTTCAATTAATTGTTTTTTTGTCAAAACCTTATTAGTTAATATAGGGTAATTAGCTATGTCATTATAAAATATTATCTTTCTTTCCATTCAAATTCAAAAGAATTTTATTTACTATCGTTCGGTTTAAAAAAATTATCTTCTAAATTTTAAATTAAATGTTATTATATATACTATCATAAATTGCCAAATAACTTTATAGTAGCGTGTCACTGCCCACTTAAATTAGCCACAATATAAATTTTATTCCTTTAATATATTACTGGTTGGTGAAGAAAGTGCTCTATCAACGAAGCAAATTTTCACTTATTAATCACCATACAAGTTGATGCTTCAATTTATATTCCTTCAATTTATACTTAAATCTATTGAGTTAACGTTTTAGGGGCACACAGAGGAGTGAACACTATTGATCACCTAAGTTAGTTATGAATATCCAACATCTCGGTGATTATAATACGGGTTCAAACCTAGATTTTTTAGTCTTATTTCTCGTTACAAATACTTTTTCTTTTTTCAGTTTTTTTTTGAACTCAAATTTCAAAAGATTCTTTCTCATTATTTAGAACAATTCGCCTCGCTCATTGGGCCTCTTGGCCTCTTGCTTGAATTGGAACATTTATGTGTTGATTAGCTTTCCTAATTAATTAATCAATCAATTCAAATTTAACTTTCTTTTTCATTCATATTCAAAAGAATCTTATTTACTATCGTTCTATTTAAATAAAAAAAAATATCTTCTTTCAATTTAAATTAAATACTATAACAAATATTGTCCTAAATTATGAAATGACTTTATATTAACTTGTCACTTGTCTTAACCACAATACAAATTTTATTCCTTTAATATATATATATATATATAGAGAGAGATAGATATATAAATTAGTATAAAATTTTGTTGGGTTTAAAGCTAATGATGAATAGTAACTCTGATGGAATTGGGGATTAAAGCATTTTGATTAATTCCAGCATGTCTTTGCATCTGAACTATGCCACATTGTCCAATATTTTGCCCTTCAACCATGCATTAGTGGTGGAGATTAGTATTAATAGTTTGGTGCTAGCCAACAAGGAGAAATCTAACTCATTTTTGTTATTAACAAAGGCATGATCACAACTTTTATTGAAGAGCAAATCTAGACCATTCGCATAATTCAAGGAAGCAAATTCCATGTAATTCTTTTTATATCTCTTTTTCGAAGCTAGCTATTTTTGTTAAAAAAGAAAATACTAGCTAACCACTTTTAGTCAAGTTGTTTAGAATATATACCGCAAATAATTTAAAAATACAGTTCAGTTATTGCAATTCAAACTTTCAGGAAAATTGTGTAAAGTGGATGTAGAATGTGATTGTAACTACTTTTGGCTTCTTATTATGCGAACCATGACAACATAATTGATGACAAATTGTAGCGAAATTTATTTTATTCGAGCATATAAATGATGCAATCGCAAATTGTTTCTCTTGTCACGACATTCTTTTAGTGAAGATATTAACCTTTTTATGCTTTAGGGAGTCCAGGACTTTATTAATTGTTGTGTTTTTGGCTTCGCATGTGATGCAGTTATCTTCTGAATTAAATGTTGCAGTTGCAATTGCAATTACAATTACTTTTTAACTTTTTTGGCAAATATCGGCTATATTCTAAAATGACAGCTCTAAGGGGTCGTCCGGTATAAGAAAGATAACTCATGTTTAGATTTTGAATCATGTATAACTAATCTTTCTATAAAGTTATACATCAATTTTGGTATAAGTATATACCACTATCAATATGGAATAATTAATCCATATTTAACTTATACATGGATAAAGAAAAAAAGGACAAAATTATTCCTTTTTCCATAAGTCAATAAAAGTCAAGCATTCAAGGGTATAATTGTAAACTCATTGCCTTTTAGTTTAAAAAATAAATAAATAATTTAAATAATATCTTATATATTCAATTTTAGTGGAATGAACCAAACACCCAATAGAAATAATTCATTTATTACTAATAATTTATGCCTTATTGATTTTTGCATAACTAATTTCTACATTATAATCCCTGTATAACTTATCTTCGTACCAAACGATCCTTAGTGGGGGTTTGGACATAAGAATTGTAAAATTCCAAAAAAATAAATTTATTTTCAAGTGAAAATGATATTTGAAAATTAAAGTTGTGTTTGGACATAAATATAATTTTGGATTGTTTTTCTATTTTTGTGAGTGATCTGAGTGAAAATTTTGAAAAATAAATTTTTGGAGTTCTTTAAATTTTTGAAAAATTTTAATTTTTTTTTAATAATTTCAAGCTAAAATTTAAAATTTTAAAAGTGAAAGGAAAAATTTTCATGGCCAAACGGGCTCTTAGACTGTGTTAAAATCTTCAGCTATCTTTTGCTTTTTATAATTTTGTGCAATGTCCTCTTTAACCCTCGTGGACACCTTTTTAAAAGTAAAAATAAAAACACTGCGTTGTTAGCAAGTGTCAGTTAGGTAAGCGCTTTGAATTCTGAAGAGCACTGGAGTAGACGTTGCCACAGTTGAAGCCATCAGTTTTTTAGACAGATGTACAGTATATCACCCCTTTCGACTTCAACATCTTCACTTCAAATCCATCAAAACAATTAGAGATGATTGGACGAGCATTTGCAAATAGATCATCATTGCGAGCGATTCTGAAAAACGAAACAAAACTTTCTGAATTACGGTTTGGGAGGTGGATTTCAGTTTCGAGTAATGGTGCCGAAGAAGCAGAGCTGAGTGGGAAGCGATTCGCAGCCCTTTGGGGAAATGGGGATTACGGAAGGCTAGGGCAAGGGAGTCTTGAGTCGCAGTGGAGCCCTAAGGCTCTGCCTCCTTCTCTTTTCGATAATCAAAGCCTCCGTGAGATTGCTTGTGGCGGTGCTCATACTCTCTTCCTTACAGGTTCTATAAATGTTCTCTAACTTGATCATATGCAGTTGGGATTCTTAGAAGGAAATGTAATTTTACTCCCTCTTATTTGTTACTCCCTCCGTCCATTTTATGTGGCCTTGTTTGAATGGGCAGCCATAGACATTTGTTTGGTTGCTAACAAAGTAGTTCTGGGATTATTATCCTACACCCAATGTGGGACAAATAAAAGATTTTGGTACAAAATTTATACCAATATTAGTTAATTACCCATAACCAAGTACTAGATAAACGTAATGTCAAATTTTATACCGGGATTAGTATTCTTATCCCTGTAATTAAACGACCCGTAATAAGGGTAAAATGGAAATTTGTAAGTTATAATTATTTCCAAATACAAAAATGTGTCATTCTTTTCTGTGATACATAAACTAAAAAAGAAAGTGTGCTACATAAATTGGGCCACAAAGATAAGATATTTTCTACCGAGGGGCTTTGGGCTCCCAAGGCAGTGAAAACTCCACACGGAGTAGCTGTATGGAGAAAAATAGCTAGTCTTTGGGGGTTTTTTTGGGGGGGGGGGGGGGATTCAGCAAGAATGTCAACATTGGGATTGGAAATGGGCAAAAAGTTAGGCTGTGGAAAGACGATTGGGATGGTTTAGGACCTTTGGAGGAGCAGTTCCCTCGTCTTTATAGAATGGTGAGTAACACTAATGTCTTAATAGCTGATGTTTCGAATGAAACTGGTTGGAGTTTCTGGTTTAGGAGGAACTTCTTTGATTGGGAAATGCACGAAGTGGATTTTTTTGCAAAAACTGCTCTCAGTAAATATTAATCAGGGGAAGGAAGATGCACTATGTTGGAATCTTTATAAGAATGGAATGGTTACTGTGAATTCTTACTAAAAAGAACTTATTAAATCTGTTCGGAGACAGAGACAGTGTGGCCTTGGAAGCTAATGTGGAAGACATTTGCACCTACTAAAGTGGCTTGTCTTGGTTGGATGGCGGCTCATGAAGCATGCTTGACTCAAGACAATTTGAGACGAATAGGCTTTAATATGTGTGGCAGATGGTATCTATGTGAGAACTCCTGTAAATCTGTGGATGACCTCTTTATACACTGTCATTATACCTGGCAGATTTGGACCATGTTTATGGCTATTTTTGGTGTTCAAAGTGTTATTCCTGAGAAGTTCAGAGGTTTGCTATGGTGCTGGAAGTCAATCTATGCTGGGACGTATAAGAAGAAGATCCGGATCACCATCCATTGCGCATTGCATTGGCAATTTGGACAGAGAGAAATATTAGATGTTTTGAGGGCAAAGGGAGCAACTTCAAGTAGTAAAATATAGATGCATTCAAAATTTGTACTATTGGAAGAATGGAAACAACGTTTTTAATTTTCAGGATTTGCTAGACTTGTTAGATTTTATAGAGATCTGATGTTCCTAGTCTAGCTCTGTTGTACTTGCTGCGGTATTTTCTTGATACTACTTTTTAATAAAATATTAGTTATCAAAAAAATAAAAATGAAACCACTTTAAAAAAAACACTTCAAGAAAAAAGATCAGATTTTTTCTACTCCCTACGTTTCAATTTAGATGATGTAGTTTGACTTGACACAAAGTTTAAGGAAAAAAAAGAAGATTTTTAAAACATGTGGTCCTAAAAGCTTAAGGGGCAAAAGCTTTGTGGGGCCATGATATTTGTGTGGTCATAAAAACTTCTCATTAAGGGTAAAGTGGGTAAAATGAAAAGTTCAAAGTTGAATTGTTTCTAAATATAGAAATGTGTTATTTTTTTTGGAACGGACTAATAAGGAAAGCGTGTCATTTAAATTGAAACGGAGGGAGTACCAGTTTTTCTTGTTGGGGGTTTTTTTGGGGGGGGGGGGGGGGAGCGCTAGGGAGGTGGTGAGAATATTTTGTGATACTTAGCAAAATGGATATAGAAGATTCATGTAGTCGAAGCCACCTAGTTCGGGATTAAGGTTAAGTTAATTGATTGATCAAATTTCGATGCAAGGTTTTTGCGGATATTTAATAGTTAATGCTAGCTTTTGTTTTCCCTAGATTTTGATATGCATGTTTAGCGTCAATAGTAGCTTCATTTTCCTTTTCTGATAACATCTTATTTTGTCAATATGTGCTTCCATTTTTCTAGTGCATTTTGAGCTTTGTCTTTTTAGTTGAAGATTGTGTTCAAACTTGTCCACCAGCATCAATCTATTTTATGTCATGATAAAACTTCTTGTGAGATAATGTAATGAAAGGAATATAAGAGTTTGTAGCTAGGTATTTGGCCAAATAGTATTGTCCGGTTCCTATAGAATCTCTCACTAAAATAATGTTTTAGACTGCTGTTGCATCAGCAGAGGCTTTACTTACAAATTAATTGCCCTCTATTTTTGCAGAAAATGGCCGTGTTTATGCCAGTGGGCTCAATGATTATGGACAGCTAGGGGTGTCAGCAGATGATAGAGGTTATATAATTGTATGCTATCTTGACCTTTTTGATACAATTTCATACTTTGGATAGGTTAGAAACATAGCTTCATCAATTAATTGAACATAGTTTTTAATCATATAATAAGTATGTAGTATTTGGATAGGACATAACTTCATCAATTAACTGAAGACATTTTTGAAATCATACAATAATTATATAGTACTCACAGCCATTTGTTGCAACATTGGGTTTTGCGGTTAGATTTTATGCTTTCAACCTTCAATTGGTTCCAATACTATGGTGGGATGGGTTATGAGTTTGTGGGTGGTGTGAGATGGCTCCAAAGGCCTTCCTACTATGGAGAACTTGGGAGGGATATAAATAATGATGAAAATGTTATGAAAGTTGTGGTGGAGGATATGTCTATCGGAAACAACCTCTCTTCCTTCATAAGGTAGGGGTAAAGTTTGTGTTCACACTACCCTCCCCAGACCCCACGTGTGGGATTGTACTGTTTTTTTTTTTTTTTTTTTTTTTTTTTGTTGTTGTTGTTGTTTGGTGGAGGATATAATCAAGGAAATTTTCCGGATCTCCAGCCCATATATATACTGTATGCGGGATGCTTTGTGCACGACTGCCCTTTTTAAAAAAAATATATATAACGGTTTTAATGTGGATTTTGGGCCTGGAAAAGCATCCTAGAAATCTTTTTGGGTGGAGTTTTATGGAATTCAAATTGGATAATGTCCCATAGGTGATTGGCTGGACTGTCCTATATTCTTTGTTGCGATGGTAGCATAGTTCAATAATCTCCTAGAACTCATGCTCCTTGTGAGCACCTAATTTTTAACCATACTTGAGTTATTTTACAACTATTTAGCATTTTAATATTGAATTTAGATTTCATTTTGATAGTTAGCTTTTTACTTCATTTTTATTAGATTTTATTTAAGGAAATTGAAAAATATAACAAAACTCGTATATCTACATATTAGTTTTGTTTTCATTTACAAAAGAAAATAAAATTCACAAAAAAAATAATATTTTCTTTTAAGCTTTGTAGTATTAAGTTAGCTTGGAATTTGATCATTTTTCTTTTGTAGTTTCTTAAATTTTTTCTAGTTTAAAAATATTAGTGTAATATTTTAAGTTTAGATTATCTTTTAAGAAAAAATAATTTGAAAAGAGTAGAATAGTTTTCCTTTTATCCAAAGTCATCACTTCTTCACTCTAATGTGACCTTCCCCAAATACACCCACCTACAAATAGGATTCTTGGCCAAATAGGCTAATAAACCTTCCTCACATATGCCTACAAAATGAACCTTCCTAGCATTTTCCAAAATAGGTGGAATATTCCCTCTTATCCTTTCTTGCTCACCACTTCACTTCACTCACACTCACACTCACACTCACACTATACAGACACCTGCACACACAATTCGGGGACAAGCACACTTACTTGAAGCGGAAGGGATTGAGAGCAAAAATGAAGAGAATTTTTCCATTTTCAAAAAGAGAACCAGAGAACAGCGAATAGTTATACGGTGTAGTTGATTTTTGAGCATCAATACATACATACATATACTGTCATTCTCCATCTCCGTCTTGTTAAACATCCATTCGGCTACCATGTGAGAACACCTGATCGCCACCTTAGCTCCACCAACTCGACAAACACCTAAATTCCAGCCTTCTTCTCACCTTGAAACCACCGTTTATTTTAGCTGGGTTTAAAGAGGCAGTGGCGTAGCCACCTTATGCTAAGGGTGGTAAGGCGCACACCCTTTGCCAAAAAATTATACTGCGTATATAAGTTAAATACCACTTTATATGGATATATATTATATTTTGAACACCCTTAACACAGTTGACTGAGGTAGTCCAGCGGTTCAGGGTGTTCAAAGTGACGTGTTATTCACGGGTTCAAAGTTCTGCTTATTTTGTTTGCCAAAACTAAACGGTGACCACTATGTGTGGTCTATTTGATTCTTTTTCAATCTAAAAAATTTCCTAATAAAATCACTCTTAAAACTTAAAATTTGTGTAGAAATAAACAACTAATCTCAAAAGTAATTTTTTAACTAAAATTTATTTCTTAAATAAACTTTATAATTTAAAAGTCAAGCTCTACAATATTTCTTTAACAAAAGCTCTCTACAAACAATAAATTCTCTCGACTCTCTCTTCCCTTTGGTTTTATGCTTACTTTTATCAGTAAAATTTTTAATGTTGTCTTTTGTTATTTTAATTTTGATTTATAAAACTATGGTTATATTAAAAGTTTATTTATTGTTTAGCTAAATGTTGCATAGTTTGATTTAAAAAATTTGGTACACCATTCATCGATAAAAAAATAAATAAATTATTGACTTATTTAAAGTCTGAACACCCTTGGCGGAATTCCTGGCTACGCCATTGTAAAGACTAAAGAGGGGTCCACTAGTTCGAGTTGTGGTCATTCGCTTTATGTAGACTCTGTGGTCTCCGTTCGTTCTTGCCTCAGATGTGAATTTTAGCTATACAGAAGTACTCGTAGATAAAAATAAAGTATGTGACGAAGGAAGGCTATCGCCGCGTCTGTCAATTAGTTCCTGAGGAAAAGGACATTGAAAAATCAGAGCAAAAACCTCTGAAGACAATGAAAAAGGAGAAGATGTCAATTACTGTTGAATCAAAGAATAAACCACAATCAAAGCGATATCCTCCTTAGACATGAAAAAAGAGAAGATGTCAATTGCTGTTGAATCAAAGGATAAAAGATAATCAAAGCGACAATCTCCTGAGGCAATGAAGTATGTGAAGAAGGAAGGCTATCGCCGCCTCTGTAAATTAGTTCATGTTGAATCAAAGGATAAAAAAGAGTCCAAACGACAACCTCCTGGGACAATGAAAAAGGAGAAAAGAGATCTTAGTAGTGTGGTTATTAACAACATTCTCTGGGAATTAGAACTGTATCTTCACCAATGCTTTGATATGGAGTGGCTTTGCTCGCTTCATACTCAGAGTAAACGTAGGATATTAGGCGTTGATATGGGTCTCGGGAAGACAGGACAGATTTGCGGCTTCTTAGCCGGATTATACAATTCAGGGCTTATCGAGAGGATTTTGATTGTTGCTCCAGCAACTTTGATGAACCAATGGGCTGACGAGTTCAGAGATGTGTATTATGTTTCAGTAGAGAAATATTTTCGTCAAAGGCTAGCTATCCGGGATGATATTCTTCAACAAGTTCTTCAGGGCAAAGGCTTTCTTCTCATAACCTACAATCCTTTAAGAATTTATGTAAAGTTTTTTTGTCATGGTCGGTGGGATTATATGATTCTTGATGAGGGGCATTGCATAAAGAATCCCAATGCACTGGTGGCTGAAAGTGTGCGTAAGATTGATTGTGATCATTGTGATTGGCACACCCATTCAAAACAACCTTGAGGAAATATGGGCTTTATTCAACTGCTGCTACCCTAAGCTGCTGAGTGACAGAAACTGGTTTAAGAAGATTTATAAGGATCCCATTCTTCATGGAAGTGATGAAAATGCTTCTCCCAGAGTAAAGCATTGGAGCTCAGAAACTGCAAAGAAACTTAGGCAAGAGATTGAACCATATCTTCTGCGACGTTTGAAGAAGTATTTCCTGATGGAAGTATGAAGAAAAATGAGATTACTGTGTGGCTTAAATTAACGAAATCTCAGCGGGAACTCTACACAGATTTCTTGAAGGGGAAGATGCCCACTCAGACTGAACATTACCAGTTTCAAAAAAGAAAAAAAAGGGCCCTCTCAGACAACCCTTTGGCTAAACTTTCTTGAAGAAAATACGTGTTCACCCGCAGTAAGTAGAACTTCGGTTCTGTGATACGTGAAGATTCTTGCAAGATAACATTTATACCGGGTTTATTGGGTCATTTGATTCGCCGTGGGTATCATGTGCTTATCTTTGCTCTAACTTGCCAGATGCTTAATCTAATCCTAGACGCTTTACAAATCAGCGACTTGCAGTTCATTAGGATGGATGGAAACACCAAACGTGTTGACAAACTGGGCAAAAGTGTTGGGAAATAGTGGAGGTTAGGTCAAAAGATTTGTCTTTACAGTAAAATTCTCTATAATATAGGTAATAGTTATATTAAAGGAGGCTTGATGCAAAGAGATCTTTCCTCTACTATGCTCTTTGTGTTCGTTAGGTGTGTTCATGGTTCGGTTTGGATCGGTTTTTCCTAAAAAGAAATCAAACCAAATAAGTCAGTTCTTCAAATATTGGAACCAAACTAAACCAATTAAGTCGGTTGTTTATCGATTCGGTTTTTGTCGGTTTTTCGGTTTTCTCGGTTATTTATCGGTTTTTTTCTTAAATATGAGACATATACTACCGAACACATATTCCGGAGACTACATTTTCAACGTAACACTATCAAACCAATTGCTCTTTTGAGAAATCTATCATTTACCAAGATATTTTGATGATAATTGAATCAAATATTGATGAATAATTTAAGTACTCAACTAAAAATCGATTATTTTTAACATGAAATAAATTCTTGTACTTAGCAAAAGATAACTACCAATCAAACTAGAATGCAAAGGCAAAGAATTAGACTATTATAATAGCAATAAACTAGACTAAAAATACAAACAACTAATATGTACCGTAAAATTTTAGAAACTTTATATAAAAATATACATATATATATATATATATATATACATATATATATATATATATATATAGGTGTAATAATAAATTTAAATAGCTACTTCTATAGTCGGTTTGGTTCGGTTTTTTCTGGTTATTTTTTGATTGAAACCAAAACCAAACCAAATTTGATCGTTTTTTAAATTCAAAACCAAAACCAAATCAAACCTAAAAAGTATCGGTTTTTTTGGTCGGTTTGGTTCGGTTTTTCGGGTTTTTATGAACACCCCTAGTGTTCGTCATGAAAGGGATTTATAAAAAAAAGGATCATTGTCATGAAAGGGTTCCCCTGCTCCCTATTACTTATTTGGGCCTACCTTTAGGGGCAAAGCACATTGCAAGGTGCCAGAAATGTTTTTATATCCAATAGAGGTCATCTTTGTTTGGTCCGCCTGATATTTCATATCCTTGTTGCTTAAACCTGATTCTGTTGTGAACGTAGTGGAACAATCCTAGAGGGAAATCCGCTGGGAGGGTAATCAAGTAGAAAAACTAATACCACCTTGTTAAAGGAAAAAGATGTAACATTAAACGTGACAGGGTGAAATATGGGTGTGAGAGGGAGTGGAGAACTGAAAAGGTGATTTCTGATACGTGTGCCTTGTGGAGAGAGGCGATGGAGGGAGGGAGAACTTGTTAAAGGTGTGAGATTTGAAGTGGGAAGTGAGGAGAGGAGAGAGGGTGGGAAAAGTACCTATGTGCTTCATGTGTAGGTGGCCAAAAAGGAATCAGGATGTTCGAAAGATAATTGCATAGACTGTAAAGATTAAAGCATATGTGTTTATATCTGTCGTTTCTTGGTGTAAGCAAAATATTGCAAATGGCTTTGAGGAGCTCATGTCTTTCCCATCCTCATGGGAGGTATATCTTCTTGTAAGCCAATTCATGCACTATTAGGCACGAGTGTGTTTGGTGTATAAGGAAGAATTATATATCCCCTCATCCGCCTCTCCCCTCCCCTCACCCTGAAAAAGAGTGAGAGGGTGAGCTTTTGGAACTAGTGGTGACGTGGAGAGCATGTGATTCTTCACACTAAGCCCAAGATGAAGAATTAGCTTTATCTGTGTATTGCTAATACGCGTACTTTTATTCCACATTGTATCTCGTTTGAACTAATTCATAAGTTCTTACTTAAGTATGCAAGTATTAGTTACGCGGAGTTCTATAGCAGAAACAAAACGGTGATTAGAAACAAAACGGTGATTAGGAACACAAGGCCCAATAGTCCTCATTTTTTCAAATTGGTGGACTTTTTGTCCCTCCTTGAATCGATTATTAAGATTTAACGGATACAGTAGCTCATGTGAGATCTTTACCTGCTCAAAACCCAAAACTCTCCTCTTCGCTTCTTCTCTTCCAATTAACGAGACCCAATACTAGTTGGGGTCTGATTTAAGGGTTTTTGGTTTGCCTTGAGTCTCTGTCACTAACTGTCATACTTCTGTTTCTTGGCTAAGCCAGTTGTCTCAGCCACACCATTAAACTTTTGGTTTAACTAAGCTGGCCTGGGATATATTATTGCAGGAACCACTTGAAATTGCTGGACTACCCAAAGAAATTGTAAAAGTTTCAGCTGGTTATCATCATTCTTCTGCTATTACAGGTTTATTATGATTGATGATGGATCTTTTATCTTGTATGCTAAAAAACTATAATTGGATTTACTAGTTCTGATCTGCTGCTTTTTTCGTTAATTTGGTTGTAGCAGTTATCTATTTCTGGTTGATGCTTCCCTTTTCATTTTTGTTTGACACTTGATGAATTTTCTTCTGTTCTTTTAATTACTTGTCTTCTTTGGTGTTAGATGTTGCTGGGTCTTAGACTTGTAGTCCCCTGCATGGGAGCATCCATCCACTGCTTCTGTATTTTAATTGCTTTTATCAAGGCCAAGTTATTTAACTTGTTGATAGGTTAGAAAGGATTGTTAGTTATAAAAATATGAGTATCCAGCCACAACTAAGGAAATGAGTGGATTAACCATGGCCATTATAATTTAAGACTCTCTGTAAGCCCTTGTACAACTAATGTGGAACATTGTATATCTCTAACACCTTCCTGAATGTATAACCTGGCTTTAGATTTTATACGTTGACAGAACATTTTTCGTTTATTTTCTTGTTTCTTGATGGGCTTGATTTTTAAGGAAGCTTAACAGAGTGAAGAGTAGGCCTGGAGTATGAGGAAGCTTGGAGCAGAAAGAGTGGACTCAGTAAGTTGAGAGGTGGACCCATGAGTAGAGTTAGTTGCTAAATGAATTGAATTGAGAAAGAAGCGCAATGCAGCTGAAAATAGGTAGATACAATAGCAACTGCACGGCAAGCATAACGAAACTGTTTGCCGAGAAGCTGGGCTCACCAAAATTTAGATATGATAATGTGGGAAAGAATTTAAGCATCCAATTGAAACATTAAGACAAAGGGTAGAGTATCCCAGTACATAATATATCCCTTGGGAGATCAGAGATCTTGACCCAAGTGACGTAGGTATGGCTCTGGCATATTAAGAAGAGGTAAAAAAAGGAGATGATATGGCATTGAAGTTGTTACGAGAGGAATTTGTTTTTCTAAATAGAACTCACACACTCCTTCATATTAGAGAAAGCCCGTGAAGAATCACATGCTCTACTTTAGTTTGAAGCCAAATGCATCAATTTTGTTCCAAACATGACTGAAGGTCCTTTCTGTTTCTTAAAACCTTTTTATTTTATTGGATCTTGTATAATTAATCTATTGCTAATATTGAACGCCTTTATGCGAAATGGCGAAGACATGACTTGAGGTCCTTTCTGTTTCTTAAAACCTTTTTATTTTATTGGATGTTGTATAATTAATCTATTGCTAATTTGGAACACCTTTATGCGAAACGGCGATGAGTAAATAGGATAAAGCCTCAATTGATCTCTGTTTCTTCATACAGGTCCTTGCTAGCGAGTTGTTTCTGCATCAGCATCAAAGATCGAATAAGGCTTTAACATTTTGGATATTTTTTGCCTCCCTAGTAAAAGAGAAAAAAACAATATCACTTGAGACTGTCTGCTCATTAATTGAACAGTTGTACCTATCTTTGAATGCTAGCTTATTGCATGCTTTCAGCTACAAATTCATATAATTAATAATGTTTTAAACTGAAAAGTCGAGGAATATTGAAAGGGAAACCTGGCAGTTAATATATGACTTCCTTTGTATTTTATCCAAAAAAAAAGTGAAGAAAATCATGGAAGAAATATTTCATAACCTGTTCAAACGCCGCCAGAGAGTGGTAGGAAGAAACAGTCCTAGATCGAATAGCAATACCTTGACTTGTATGAGTGTGGCATATAGTATGTAAACATAACTTAGTTGTTGCAAAGTATCAGCATTGCTAGTATGCATAGAGTCCTGGCGTATGGCGGACTCCACATCTAGGTACAAACTAGAAACAGAATTGCACAAGGACCATTAATGTACCCATGATATACAACAACATATCCCACAAATGGGGTCCGGGGAGGGTAATGTGTACGCAGACCTTACTCTATCTTGTATGCTGATAGACCCTCGGCTCAAGGCAAGCAAAATCATAACATTAAAGAAAAAGAAATATAGTACTAAAGAAGTCGTGGAAAAGAAAGTAACAACAAGAAGATAATAACATAATCGAAGCAGAAACAACATCAGGTGGTAATAGAAGTTTAAGAATAAGAAAATACTAGAATAGTACTAGAATAATACTAAACTACTGGTATGAAAAGGAAAAACGCTCGACTTCCCACTAATCTTCCACCCTAATCCCCAACCTCCACACCCTCCTATCAAGAGTCATGTCCTCGGTAAGTTGAAGATGTGTCATGTCCTACCTAATCACCTTTCCCTAATATTTCTTCGGCCTTCCTCTACCTCTCCTTAGACCCACCATTGTCAGCCTCTCACACCTCCTCACTGGGGCATCTGTGCATCTCCTCTTCACATGCCCAAACTATCACAACCTCACTTCCCTCATCTTGTCCACTATGGAGGCTACCCCCGCCTTGTCCCAAATCTCTTCGCCCTATCTCTCCTAGTATGCCTGCACATTCATCTTACCATCCTCATTTTCGCTACCTTCATCTTCTGGACATGAGAATTCTAAACTGGCCAACACTCCGCCACATGCGACATAGCCGGTCTAACCATCACTCTGTGTCTTTGTGGCACATTCTTATCACACAATACACCGGATGCAAACCTCCATCTCATCCACCCCGCTCCAATACGATGTGTGTTATCATCGTCAATCTCCTAATTAACTTGGATTACTGGCCAACGGTACTTGAAACTTCCTCTATTGGGGATGCCTTGTGTATCAAGCCTCACTTTCACTTCCTCAGCTTCACGAGTTATGTCACTGAACTTGCACTCCAAGTATTATGTTTTAATCCCTCTCAAATTGAAACCTTTAAACTCCAGGGTCTGTCTCCAAACCTCTATCCTGACATTAACTACGCCTCGTGTCTCGTCAATCAGCATTATGTCATCAACAAATAACATACACCATGGCACATCCCTTTGAATGTGTCGTGTTAATTCATCCACTGCCAAGGCAAATAAGAACGGGTTAAGAGCTGATTCCTAGTGCAGCCCCATCATGACTAGGAAGTGTCTCGAGTCTACTCCCACTGTCCTCCATCATACATGTCCTTAATCGTCCTAGTGTATGCTACAGGAGCGCCTCTAGCCTCCAAACACCTCCATAAAACCTCCTTTGGGACCTTGTCGTAAGCTTTTTCTAGGTCAATGAACACCATATGCAAGTCCCTCTTCCTCTCCCTATACTGCTTCACCAATTTTCTTACAAGGTGAATATTGTAGTCGATCGCCCCGTCATGAATCTGAGCTATTTCTTGGAAATAGACACACTCATCCTCTTCTCCACCACTATCTCCCAAACTTTCATAGTGTGGCTTAGCAGTTTAATACCTCTATAATTGTTGCAATTTTGGATATCACCCTTGTTTTTGTACAACGGTATCATCGTACTCCACCTCTATTCTTCGGGTATTTTTGTCGTCCTTAAAATGACATAAAACAATCCAGTAAGCCACTCCAAGCCTGCCCTGCCCGTACTCTTCCAAAATTTTACTGGGATCTCATCTGGTCCGGTCGCGACCCTTGTTCATCTTACACAATTGCCCCCCTCAACCTCCTCAGCTTTATAGGCCTCCAATACCCAAAATCTCGACGACTCTCGAAGTGCTCCAAATCGCCCAGCACAATGTTCCCGTCCCTCTCTCCATTTAAGATTTATAAAAGTATGTCTACCATCTTCGTCTAATATGAACCTCTTCTACTAATACGTTGTCTTTCTCGTCTTTGATGCACTTCACTTGGTCTAGAGCATGGGTCCTTTCTCTTGCCTTGGCTAGCCTGTACAGCTTTTTGTCTCTGTCTTTGGTCCCAAGTTCTTCATACAAGCGTCTAACCGATGCGGTCTTCGCCGTTGTAACGGCTAACTTCGCCTCTTTCTTTTCTTTCTTACACCACTCCATATTCGTCCTTTTCTCCTTCTTGTCTTTTGCTCTCCAATAACTTCAAATATTCCGCTTTCTTAGCTTTCACTTTCCCTTGGACCTCTCCGTTCCACCACCAGTCCCTTCTGTGTCCGAGTAACATTTTGAGACCTCTAACACCTCTCTAGCTGCTTCCCTAATGCAATTCGCGGTCCCGGTTCACATGCTACTCGCGTCCCCACTACCCCTCCTTTGGTTGATCATACACAACTCTATTTTTCCTCTTCTTCTTAATCTCTACGTCCATTACCAGGAGCCTATGTTGGGTCATGAGATTCTCACTCGGGATAGCCTTACAATCCGTGCATAAACCTCTGTCACCCTTCCTTAAGAGTAGGTAATTAACTCGGGAGTGTACCCGTGATATCTGGGCTCCTATTTGGCGGGATGTTATAATTAAAAAATAAGAAAAAGAGGATAGCTGGCATCAAAACCTAACAACTCTATACAAAAAACATAAAGCAAAACAAAAAAAAAGGTTTGTGCTGATGTCTATCTATGTATATATATATTCAGATATATGTTGGCATTATGAACCAAAAAAAAAGAACATAAAGCAAAAATAGAGAACCTGTTGTGTTTGAAATTTGAATTAAGGTAATTTTGTTTTCACCAAGAAGAAATGTGGAAGCTTACGTAGACAAATGAGATATCTATGTATAGTTTAAAAATGTAGAATGGAAACTTGGTGTGCTGGCTAATTACATTTGTTTTGAAAGTATAGACCAATGAGGCCAGTGTTGAAGACATTATTAAGTAAATAAAAGTATGCTCATTCTAATAGCTTAAACTTTTAGATGAGATGGTTACACACTTCAACGTGGTATCAGAACAGGCAGAGGTCTTGCGTTCGAGTCTCACCGTCACCCAATATCAAAAAGAATTTTTAGGTGCTTGGCTCATCAAAAAGAATCAAGGCCGCACGTGAGGGGGATGGGAGGGGATGTGTTGAAGACATAATTAAGTAAATAAAAGTGTGCTCTCTCTAAGAGTTTAAGCTTTTAAATGAGAGGGTTACACAAACTTCAACAGTTAGCACTAATCAGCCTTTTCATATATTTTCGATGGTTTTTCTTTTTCATTCTAGATCATTTAACAGTTTTAGTTTCTTAGCATTCATACTTCTTTCATGAATTATAGCCTCCCTTCATTTCCCTTTTCCCTTAATTCCTAAATTAGGTGGTTTATTTACATTTAAAATATTTTAGCTTCCTAAAATAGTCTGCGGTTTTATTGCAGTGGACGGAGTACTTTATATGTGGGGGAAGAACACAAATGGTCAGCTTGGCCTCGGAAAGAGTAATAATACCTATGCTCTTGTATTATATTCTTTGTGGCTTCTTCTTTAACCATTTTCATTGCTACTAAATAACAAAGGGATTTTTTGTGGCTGCTTCTTTAACCATTTTCATTGCTACTAAATAACAAAGGGATTTTTTGTGGCTGCTTCTTTAACCATTTTCATTGCTACTAAATAACAAAGGGATTTTTACACAAATAGCCGGCTAAATTCAATGTTTACTTTTTCTAGCCGAATACGTAAATTATACACTAATTATACATGATTATACACGTATTATATATTACATATATTATCCATTGGTTATTTTTAGTTTATGTGATTGGGTGGGCAGCTAATTGAGTTAATTCTTCAATAACAAATGCAAGATTCATGTCCTTTATGTGCTGAATACTAATGTGGCGCTACTTGCTCGTTTCTTCTTTTTCTTCTTTCATTTTTTGCCTTGGGTTTGGCAGGGAGGGAACAAGGGATGTATATGTTCCATTGCGGTCAGTACTCACTCCATTGCGGCCCACACTCAGTCTACTGCGGCCACAATGGGCCTCTTTTGCAGAATTTTTCTTTTTTTTAACTCCATTCTTAACCTTTTCACCTTCTCTAGCTGCTTCACTTCCTAAAATCAGACAAATTTCATTAGAACATGGTATGAAACGGTTACTTTTGGACTCAAAACAAGAGTAAAATACAGTGATAAGTGGCTAAATTCTCCACTTATCAGTGTACAAGAGGGAAAGGGGACTTCTTAAATTCATCCAGCCTGGTTGCTTAGTTTCTATTTGGGAAAACATATCCTAGGACTGCAGCCACTATCTTGTCGTCTTCTTAGTTTTGTCACTACTTTTTTTATGAGTATGGTGTGAATTTTGTGGAAGAAGCTTTGAGTTTTTTTTATAACATTGAACATTAGACTTTCCAAGTTGAACGTTGAAACGTGGCTAATTCTGTACCTTAATGGAAAACTGTTCACTCTCTTTATGTTTAAGGTTGAGATCAATATAAAATAATAATAATATATATATATATATATATATATATATATATTTTATTATTAAGTTTTTGATTGGTAAAGACTGCCGTAAATTGTTCTATATCATTTAATTTTGTATAATCATCTGCAGAAGCTGCTACAATACTTTCTACACCCAGTAAAGTTGAATTCTTGACTGGAGTCACGGTCAAAATCATTTCTTTAGGCTTTGAACACTCAATTGCTGTAACAGGTATGGGATCTAATTCGTTAAATTCTTCTTTACATAATAAAAATCTAGACTCAAATACATTATTCCACTATTAATGCCTGTTAAGGAAAAACGAGATATGTTTTGCTTGCATCATGAGTGACCATTGTCTTCGTGTCATCACTATGTTATCTTTTTCCTGGCCAGATAAAGGTGAGACCTTGAGTTGGGGTGGGGGAGGATCAGGAAGACTTGGTCATGGACATCAGTCAGGCATTTTGGGACTCTTCAAAAGTGACAGGTTAGTTGGATGGTTAATAATCCCCTGCATTTTGCTTGAATTGAATTTTTCTTTCCGGTGTTGTGAATTAGTACCAACATTTTTTTTACTCTTGCTTGATGATTTTCTCTTGTCCAAAATAGATTACATATTGAGTTATTTAATGAGTACGCGTGTCTCATATTCTTGGATGTCACAGGATGCTATCATTGACAGCAAACTCTTCAACTTTATTATGTAATTTGCGTCTATTTAAGTGTTTCTAGTGAATAAGCAATTGGCTATTGTTGGTAATACCTAGGGTATAACTGTAATTTCTTCTTTCCTTTAAACAACTGATCTGTTCTTGCCGTTGAAAACAGTGAATACACACCACGACTTGTTAAGGAACTTGAGGGATTTAAGGTATGCCATCGATTTTCAATTATATACTTTCATCTTCAGGAAATTAAAAGTTTTTAATGCATGCTTCATAGCTGCTGGCTCATTTTGACGACTCTGGTTATGTGTAAATAGATTAAGAATGCTGCTGCTGGAATGTTGCATTCTGTCTGCATTAGCGGTAACTCATTATAATTTGCAGAAAGTACTTCGATGTTGAAGAAAGGCCTCCGTTTTATGTTTTAACCTTTTCTATGTGCCACAGAGAATGGATCTGTATATGTTTTTGGTGAAAGAGCAAAAAAGAAATTGGTAAACATCTATACATTAGTATTGCAAGTTTTAGCTCATAATTACAAATATGCTATTAGTTGGTATCGTCATGTCACTTTTTATTTAATTTGTATAATGTTAGATTTTATTTAACTACTTAGGGCTATGGTGAAGCATCCAATAATTCGGTACCATCTATGGTAAATGAAATTCCATATTCTGAAAAGGCTGCATGTGGAGGCTATCATACCTGTGTTATTACAGGTAAATTATCTGGTTCAATATTCTTCACTTGATCTCTGTCTTTGAGAAGCAACAAAGTGAGTATTTGAGTCCTAAAAATCTGAGGATATGGCCTATATTTGATGAAAATATGCTGGTGTAGGATCAAGTGTCATATTTAAATTAAGTCGACATAAATGATAGGTTTATCTAGTCTTACACACTATTCTTGCGCAAGCATTTCCACTTTTTGTGGCTAACCTTTTATGTCGATATCAGAACGTGCATCTATTTTGGGTAAAAAAGAAAAGAAATCTATGTTGTTCCTCTACAAGTTCAATGCTCGATAATTAATTATTATTTCAAATCCAGCAATGGTGCATGAAAGGGCAACTTCAGTAGGTTGTTTGCATCTGTTTGGGTGAACAAGGTAGTTATTAAACCTTGGAGATAGTAATCTGCATATGTTAACTACGAATTTTTAAGCAGTTTAGAGCAATTATTTCGTTAAGTAACATTAAACACGTGCAACTATTGACCTTGTAAAAGAAATATGAGCAATTATTTAGCACAATCCAGAGCTATTGCAACTATGTGTTTTCTGCATGTCTGAGTAAAGGTAAGAAGGTGATCGAGTACTGCTTTTAAATTTGAATGTGAAGGTGATCTAACTTCTAAGTTGCTCGGACTCGGGTGGGGGTGTCCGATACGTGTGCGGATCTAGAGGTCGGATCCTTCAAGATCTAAATTTTAAGATTCGGTGGCAGGTACAAATATGGGTGCGGTGATTCAGCTAAAAATAATTCAATTAGAGTAACAAAAATATGTTCAAGTTATGAGACATTATGTGAAAAACTTACAAGGTATTCCAAGAAAGACATAGAAATTTCTATATTCAAGGTATCCCTTTTTTTCAATTTCACATTAGCTTTTGTTTTGAATTCAGAAATCGTTGTATTTATCCCGAATTTTTCTATCGATTTTGGTCAAAGTACCCAAAATAGGTTGACCAAATCCGGTACGGATCCCCCACCCACGTCATGTCGATACGGGTGCGGCACCAAAAGTGAAGAGTCTGCGCAACTTAGAAGGTGGTTGAACTCTGTTGGGTTGTCTTAGAAAGTTTCCAGAATGTAGGAAAAAATAGGTTTCTAAAGAGAGAATCTGGAAGAATTTTATGTTCATGATACGTGCCTAGTGTAGGTAAAGCACAATTACAATCTGAGAACTTCTTCATCCTAATAAAACATACTCCCTCCGTTCCAATTTATGTGAACCTGTTTGACTGGGCACGTAGTTTAAGAAAAAATGAAGACTTTTGGAATTTGTGGTCCTAAACAATTCAAAAAGGGGCCCAGAGTATTTGTGTGGTTATAAGAGCTTTTCATTAAGGGTAGAATTGTAAGTTTAAGCAAAATTGTTTCCAAATTTAGAAAGGAGTTATTTTTTTTGGAACGGACCAAAAAAGAAATAGGTTCACATAAACTGGAACGGAGGTAGTATGTAAGTTTGGGCTTTCAAAATTTTCCGTCATGTTACCTTGGTCTCTCTGATTTCCTACTATTTTCTTGTAGATTAGAACATCCAGAAAATCATATTTAAAATGAGGAAGCTTCTCTCTCTCCTTGAGGTCTCCTATAGGATAGTAGTATGTTACACCGCCTGCCTAAAGTGTGCCTGTACGGCACAAGCGGCTGTGTTGTGCAATGATGTCATTTGGTTAACCGAGAAATAGAAGCAATGGAATAGCTTCTAATTTGAATAGCAGTAGGGAACAATTAGATGGTACGTTAAATGGTAAAGCCTAAACTTGAGCATTTCAAAAAGTATGTTCTTCCTTTTCGGATTTTTCATTATCAAAAAGTATGTTCTTCCTTTTCAAGGACTTCAACCTTAATTTACTTGGTTAAGATGGTCTATTTATTCTCAAGGCTTCATGTTTAAAAAAAAAAAAATGCAACTCCATGGAGCTAATCCTTGTGTATTTTTTATAACGGTGTTGTACGTGCCAGATCGCGTGCACCTTGTATATTCCATCGGGTACCCGCTACCTCTTACCAGCACAGGTACCAGGTAACTATACCCAGTACCCACCAAGATTTAGGTAGGGGTAGGGCTAATCCTTGTATCTTCCTTTGCTTCTACGAGAAAATGAACTCTGGCCAACCAGAAATGTATATTAAATTCCTTTTGCCTTGTTATATACTCTATCCTCCACCATGTAAGGATGGTCGTTTGTATAGGGGGATCTCAGATCTTGTAACTCACGAGCACAGTCTTAGTGCTTGGCTGTTGACATTTAGAATATCAATACTAACCAGTTTCAAAGACCAAAAAAAAAATGTAAGGATAAACAACAACAAACCCAGTGAAATCCCACAAGTGAGGTCTAGAGAGGGTAATGTGTACGCAGACTATACCCCCACTTTGTATAGGTAGAGAGACTGTTGCCGATATACCCTCGGATGAGGAAAAACATAGTCACAATATTATTGAAAAGAAATGCATTAATTGAGAAGCCATGGAAAAGAAACAATACAAGATGCAACAACATGAGGAGAGTTGAATGCTCTATCTTCTTCCTTAGGAAGGTGTACCAACGAGGGAAGAAAGGAAAGAAAGTTAGACTCAAATTATGATGATCCAAAGGGACTCAAATATAGCTTTTGTTTTTATCTTTTTTTTAGTTTGAATTTCTTGATCTTATATTGAATTTTAAGATTTTTCATGTTCCAAAGGAGAGAATGTTCTCCTTTTTATTAAGTATTCCACATCTGCTGCAGAAGGAGTTGTTGTTTCCTTGTATGGTATTTGGAAATTCTCGTCTCGTCAGCTAGATTTTAGAGTTGAGTTAGACCCAGGATCCATCTTCTTAACATGGTATCAGAGCTAGACCTATTGTTATTAAAAGCCATCAAAGTGACGGGTTATCGCTGCATGGCTGAAGCCATACACTTAAATGAAGTGTGCGCTTCAAAACGGCGACACATAGAGTGATTTCAACAAGATCGCTTCTTTGAATCTCAATCTTAAGGAGTTGGATCTATATTAGTGCTATTGTATATTGGATGCTGAAATTAGTTATTTCAGTACAATTTAACTTTTGTAGTAATAAATTCATATGTGATGAATAGTTTTTAATTTCTCGTAAGTTCACGCTTCACTTTTTGCTTCAAAGTTCAAATCCATGGATGTTGTTGCCTTTGTACGCTATTCGCCCATCTTTATTCTTGGTTCCAATGTTGGATCCTCATGTTATATTGTCCAAACACCAGATGTTTTAGTCCTGTCCATGCATGGGGTGTTAAATATCCCATGTTGATTGAGGGAATAGGTTGTTGTTTCCTTATATGGTACTGGGGAAACCTTGCCTCATGAGCTAATTTTGTTAACAATTTTCTCAGTGTTTGCCATGAAATGACGTGATTTAAATAATGTTGTTTCATGAGATCAAGTGCATTACCTGGAATTAAAGGCTAGTTTCTTGGTAAGCTTTAACTTTTGTATTTACTCAGTTTTTGTTCATAGGTGGTGGAGAACTGTACGTGTGGGGCACTAATGAAAATGGATGTCTTGGTATTGGGTACTCTTTTATTGCATTCCTTGGTAGTTGAATTTGTTGGATGGTCAAGTCACCCTTATGATTTCTCATTTTCAGTTTTTTATATTGTGATGTACTTTTCGTTTTTGCTTATGTCAGTTCTACAGATGTTGCTCATTCACCTGAAAGAGTTGAAGGACCATTTCTGAGGCATTCAGTTTCCGAGGTTTGGTTTTCCATGTTGAATTTCTTTTTAATTTTTTAGTGAACGCGTTGTTTTGGCTACCTATTCCAATTTGTTCAAGTGTAATAGAGGTGCACAAAGTAGGTATAAGAGGGATACAAATCCAACGTAGATGACCATGTATTGAGAAAATGCAAACTATTACTATATGTTATTACTAGTGCGCAGCCTAGGTTATGCATATAATTTTTTATGTGAAGAAACAATGCAGGGGCAGAATTCTGTTCTGAATGGGCTTCATGTATCTTACCTTTTTGTGCCAGAAAAAGTTTCAGCATAAGCGTTATGCATGTTTCAACAGAATACAACTATCTTGAAAAACAAAGGTGTATACCACCTGATTTTCTGCTTGGGGTTGATTGATTTAAAAATATGAATGGAAGACATATATCTTTCCTGTTGTCTTGGCAGGTATCCTGTGGTTGGAAGCATACGGCAGCAATTTCTGGTAAAACGATCATAATTGTTTTATATAGATGCTAATAGATGTCTTAATGCTTGTTCATCATTTCCTGAAATCTAATGATGCTAATCTTGCATTCTCCCTGCTCCTCTTCCACTCAACCAACACTCATTTCTGCTGCAAACAAGCATCTTTTGTTCCATTGTGCAATGTAAATTTGTTTTGGTGTACCGTGACTTAGTTTAGTTTCTTAAGCTTCATAAGCGTCTTTTGGAATTGAAAAAAGAGAGATCATATTCAACTATAGAAGGCAGAACACTGGTGTTGCTACGGTCGTCTTGAAGGATGAAAATGTTACATGACGTGCCTTCTCCCCTGCCTCTGTGCTTAAGTCCAATCCTAATAAGCCGCGGTAGGACTGGTTGAATAAGCAGTAATTCATCTTTGCGTAGAGGACTTTTCAGTCACTTGTTGCTTTCGGCAAACAGCAATCTTGTTTTTTACACAACAAAGTTGATGCAAATTATTTTTTCTCTGGCGTTACTTCCCTGTCAAGGAAAAGAAATGTACTATGATATCATAGCACATTCTCATAGTCTGGAATGAAGAGGTGAAGAGAAATGATTAATGAAAACTTTGGAGTCTTATTATGTATCTCAATTCTCAAGCATATTCCTCGTGAACACTTCTTCTGAAAGATGATACAAGGGAGAAGTGGATGCCTATTGGTAGAAACTGTTAATAAGATGTAAAATGATGAACAATATAACAGTTGATATTCTCTGCCTTCTTTTTTAATCAAACTCTACTAAAACTCACTGAACTAACTTGTCAGCTTTAACATGGCACATGGTTGTGCGGACTTACAAAAGTACAAGCAGTACACATGGAAGATAGAACCTCAGATGCTAGAAAACTCGTAATTTTTTATGAAAAACAAATTGTTGAGTATTGGAAAGAAACGGGTTCAAATGAAGCGAAACGGATGTTGAGGAGCCGAACCCAACTAGCTTGGAATAGAGGTGTTAGCTGTTGCTTCAGACAATGTCTGTACTTACTCTTCATCAAACACGATTTGAACTTAAACTATCTTCAACCATCTTATTATCTGGTTGATCCGAGACAGATTGAACCCATCTTATTCCTTAACCTTCATCTCTTTCTAATGAAACATCACCACAACTTTTGAAGCTGGCTTTTTAGGTATCTAGAAAACGTCTTTGGACCATTGTTATTCTCGAGATTGTAACCATGAAAACCTAGTTAAATCCTAGGTCCATCAATTTTCCAAATGAAAGTGGGTTGAGAACTGGAAATTCTCATGTTATCTTTTTTCAATGTCGGTATTATTAACCAAAGAGACAACCTCAGAAGACACAGCAAGGACTTGGTCCTGAAAGCAAAATGGAGTTTTACTTCATTTCTCTATCATTCTAATCTAAAAGGAAACTTCCTAGGAAAGGAGATTTTGTCCTGATCACATTTTGCAAACTAAAGACTTTTTATGCTGCAGTTGCATTTACGAATCCCAATGTCCCATTGATAATGTTAATGCTGATATCCTCGGTTTTCTGTTGTTGCCATATTCCTCTATCCTGATTGTTGCGTGCTTGTGGGATGGGAAAGTCTCATGCTTCTGTGTAGTTGTAGAAGTACCATTTTACTGTTTTACTTCTCTAGTTTTCAGTATTCAGTAATTCATTCGTTGTCAACAACTGCTTGGTTTTATTTGTTCTGACATTCGAATGATAATATATTCCTATCAAACGAGTGAGTTATTTGGTTTACTTACTATTACCATAACCTCAACATTTGACCTTCAGGAGGAAATGTTTACACTTGGGGATGGGGAGGCTCCCATGGGACATTTTCTGTAGAAGGACATTCTTCTGGCGGACAATTGGTTTGTTCCTTAGACTTCAAATGAAGCTGTTACATTCTTTATCGACTTTTAGATACTTTCTAATAAATATTAGAACTTCAAAGGTCAATAGACTTATCCTGTTAATAGTAAGTTCAAACCTAGTCAAGATATAAAGAACTTTCAAAGCTACACAGTGAAAAGTCACTTTAGTTCTAAAATTGTTTGCTCAATGTCATTTTCTAAAGAGGTTCGGAAACCTTGCTAAATATCCTCTTCTTTCTTATCTCGTTGCTATGTGGAAGAGTTTTCAATTGCTCTCTGACCTTATGGGACAAGCAGATCCCTGTTTGATAAATCAATACCTTGCCCTCTGAGAGTGGAAACTTCTGCTCGCTTTCTGTCTTTGCTCATTTTCCCTCACTTTCACAAGTTTGTTTTTCAAATTTTGGCTGTAGCAATATCTAGTTTAGAGATTTAAGTGATTTATTCCGTTGCATTCCTTCATCGAGATATCATATCTTGCTATACGCTGTAATCCTTGTGTGGGTTGCTTCAAGTTGGCGTAATACAGAGTGGATGTGTGCAGGGTCAAGGAAGTGATGTTGATTACATTGAGCCTACAATAGTCAACTTTCACAGACACATGAAAGCATTGCAAATATCATGCGGGTTTAATCATACAGGTGCTATACTTGAATACAGCTAATAAAAAATCAGTCACACTATTTCTCGTTGAGAAAGCGATATATCTGCATTCTTTTATATATGTACACCAACTTCCCGGAGTGGAGAGCTTCTTCCAGCAGGTTTAGCGATATGATTAATGTGATTTCACATCTGCTAAATCTCACGTAAATTCCCAACAATACTTCACAGAAACAAGCAGTCTGTTATTGCAGCTGTACTCCCATACATGATCTGGAATCACTTCCTTCTTCTTTTCTTGAAGTTTTTCTCCTCTTACCCATGAGTCCACGGCGTTTACACAGTAAATACCACTTACTGTAGCTGGTTGGGGTAAGCAAAACCACATATTGTTGTCACATTGTGTAGCTTAGGTTCTGCAGCATTGAAGAGCTAAATATTCATAATATGGAGTCTGGTTATTGTGTCGACAAAGAAATTATCGCAAGTTGCAATAATTTGTAACCTAATGATAACCCTTACATCACTCGACCTGTTTGTACCGAGTTTATCTCTTGTAAACCATGCTAGCTTGTATCAAATAAAATATCTGTTGTACCTCTTCTTGTTACGTGTTGCGCTGTTATTTTCTCTGCCATGTACTATACATTCATGGGATGGTAACATAGGCAATCTTTTATCTGAAGCGTCTTTGCTCTTTTCTCTTTTTTCTTTTTTGTTCCCTGATTATTCAGACTTTTGGATGTCAGCCAGCTGCACCTGAAGTTCATCTTGTCTGTGTTTCTAAGCTGGTGTAGCAAATGCCCTTTTGTTTTCTTTTATTCTACTTTGAAACAGAGCAAGAAATTGGATCTGATTAATTAATGGTTGATTATGTTTAGCCTATGCAATTCTATCTAGGAACAAAACAGGCTTAAATTCTTAACTTATATAGGAAGATTCTGCTTAAATTCTTCCCCCCCAGGGAATGTTTTCTTCCATGGATGGAATCATGAAGGTCCCTGAAATCTATGCACCTCCTTGTAAAACATTAAGATAGGCTTAGTTTGTACGGAATCAATAATTTTGATATAGAGGTTTTATTCAGCATTTAATAAAGAAAAAAATTCTCTCTATCAGTTGGGGCAACATTCCTACCAAATTGGGCGCATATTTTACCCTTTTAAAACTCGTTCGTTCAATAGAAATTAACGCGAGTGCTTTCAACTTTTGCTACCATGGCTACTATATTTAGGCTTCACAGAACTTCACTCCAAAATCTCATTCGCCGCCTTCTCCTCCACCTCGTAGCTACTTCTTTTACGGCGGCCGCCACTACCCAGCCGTTTAACATTTCCACTGAATCTCAACCTCGCAACTTTTTGATCAACAAAATCTAAAGTTGGTTTTTGCTGAACTTTTTTTCTAATAAGAATAAGTTGAGATCAAATGCTATCGAAGATATTAGAAAACCTCCATGTTGGAGCTCAAGTTTCTCATATCTGAAATTTGATTGATTGAAAAAAGGTTCATTGAAGAGTTGAACCTTTAAGTTTGAACCATATCTAAGATTTAGAGTTTGAAAGCCAAACTTCAATTTGAGATTTGAGATTAATTTCGAAATCGATGTTATTGGATTTGCTTGGAAACATTACTAAATGTTGTTTCAATCGATTGGAGGAGTTTAAAACTTAATTTTTTGTATGTTTTCTTATCTTTTCTCGATTAATCTATGTATAAAGTCGATATACTTGTTAATTTCTTTGGCAAATTATGAACTTGCAACAAAATTACAACGAGGAAGAGAGCTGGACAACCTCCTTTACTCATTTTCTTTGTGGTTCTTTGATTTTCATAGTAGTTCCCAATCCATCCGTCATTGTTATCGCTAATGTTTTAGTAGGAATTTGGAAATTGATTCTAATTGACTAGGAAATTAGTGGTTCTACTTCTAGCAAATAATATTTGTTCACAGCTGGTCAAAACAGTGAGATTGACGGACACTTGGCTTTGGTTTTGATTGCACTACAAAATACTACTACACCAATATGTTATTTTGGCTTCGATGCTTCTTGGCAAAAAAATTATGGCACGTCTCCCAACAAATTCTTCTTTAGAGCAATTTGTCTATTTATTGAAAAATTTGCAGATTAAGCAATATGTAAAAATTCTAAGCTCCTCAGCAATAGGCAATAGAAATGTTGAACGATCAGCTTAGGCCGCAGCAAATGTTGGTTGTGTGATAAATTACTGGATTTTTTTTGGATCTGGGACATTATCTTTAGGTTACAAATTTAAAAAGAAGAATTTTTAGAAACCACTATTGTTTAGTGGCTATTAACTTCCTATTGCTACCATATACATAATTACTTCCTATAGCTACATTCAGTTGTTACGGTAGTATATTTGCTGTATTCGCGCTACTGTATTCATGAATACAGCAACAAAAAGCGCCAAAAATCAGGATAGTCCAGCTGTACGCGCATGTATTCATATGTATTCGTGCCATGTATTCATGAATACAACATCAAAAAGCGCCTAAAATCAGGGCAGTTCAGCTGTACGCGCATCTATTCACATGTATTCGCGCTGCTGTATTCATAAATACAATAGTAAAAAAGCCTAAAATCAGGGCAATCCAGCTGTACGCGCATGTATTCATATGTATTCGTGCCATGTATTCATGAATACAACATCAAAAAGCGCCTAAAATCAGGGCAGTTCAGCTGTACGCGCATCTATTCACATGTATTCGCGCTGCTGTATTCATAAATACAATAGTAAAAAAGCCTAAAATCAGGGCAATCCAGCTGTACGCGCATGTATTCATATGTATTCGTGCCATGTATTCATGAATACAACATCAAAAAGCGCCTAAAATCAGGGCAGTTCAGCTGTACGCGCATCTATTCACATGTATTCGCGCTGCTGTATTCATAAATACAATAGTAAAAAAGCCTAAAATCAGGGCAATCCAGCTGTACGCGCATGTATTCATATGTATTCGTGCCATGTATTCATGAATACAACATCAAAAAGCGCCTAAAATCAGGGCAGTTCAGCTGTACGCGCATCTATTCACATGTATTCGCGCTGCTGTATTCATAAATACAATAGTAAAAAAGCCTAAAATCAGGGCAATCCAGCTGTACGCGCATGTATTCATATGTATTCGTGCCATGTATTCATGAATACAACATCAAAAAGCGCCTAAAATCAGGGCAGTTCAGCTGTACGCGCATCTATTCACATGTATTCGCGCTGCTGTATTCATAAATACAATAGTAAAAAAGCCTAAAATCAGGGCAATCCAGCTGTACGCGCATGTATTCATATGTATTCGTGCCATGTATTCATGAATACAACATCAAAAAGCGCCTAAAATCAGGGCAGTTCAGCTGTACGCGCATCTATTCACATGTATTCGCGCTGCTGTATTCATAAATACAATAGTAAAAAAGCCTAAAATCAGGGCAATCCAGCTGTACGCGCATGTATTCATATGTATTCGTGCCATGTATTCATGAATACAACATCAAAAAGCGCCTAAAATCAGGGCAGTTCAGCTGTACGCGCATCTATTCACATGTATTCGCGCTGCTGTATTCATAAATACAATAGTAAAAAAGCCTAAAATCAGGGCAATCCAGCTGTACGCGCATGTATTCACATGTATTCGCGCCATGTATTCATGAATACAACAGCAAAAAGCGCCTAAAATCAGGGCAGTCCAGGTGTATGCGCATGTATTCACATGTATTCGCGCCATGTATTCATGAATACAGTAACGACAATCACCTTAAAAATAGGTATGTCCAGTTGTCTAAGAGAGAGGAAAAATATAAATAGCGTATTTCATGCCTTATTTCATGCCTCAATGGTAGTATATACCATAAATACTTATTTTGCTATAAAATATATAAGGTAGCTATAGAAAATAATATTTTAAAATAATTTTGATTTATAATAAATAGGGTGTATACTTTTGCTATAAAAGGTAAAATTTCCATTTAAAACATTATGACTGAGCCACTCAGTTGCAAAATATGTGTATGGATTGTACTTATGTTGTAATTCTCTAACTAATATGTATAAAAAGTAATATTGACCTATATATATACTCTATTTGTTTCAATTTAAACGACACACTTTTTTTATTAGTCCGTTCCAAAAAGAATGACACATTTCTATATTTGGAAATAATTTAACTTTAAATTTTTATTTTACCCACTTTGCCCTTAATGAGAAGCTTTTATAGTCACACAAATATTATGCCCCACAAAGCTTTTGCCCCCCAAGGTTTTACGGCCACATGTTTAAAAAAAAAAAATTCTTAAACTTTGTGTCATGTTAAACTATATCATCTAAATTTAAACAAAGGGAGTTGTATTTATGCGGTAGAATGAACGAATTAGATTGATATTTTATACTTCAATACCACACAAGAGGGGGGTGATTTGTGTGGTATCTAATTTTTTGCGTTTACAGAATATAGAAGGACCTGATTCTTCTACGTGTTTCTTACACTACATTTGCAGAATAGTAACTGCAGAAAGTAAAGAACTCAAGTATTTTTATGTGAAAAACACATGGCTCAAAAGGTGAAAAAACTACGACCTACTTCCCAGTAGGATTTTCCTCAACAATCCACTAAATCACTGAGCCAAAAACAATGTTTACAAAACTCTTGTAAACCTAAGGATTATCTCTAACCCTTTGTGGCAACCAACCTCATACTGTTGCGACAACTTCAAGTTAACTCTAACTTGAAGAATACAACTCAAAGTACCTAGTACAAATGCTTCTAACAAAAGCTAAAAGGTACAACTCAAAAGCCCTACTACAATTTAACTAGAATAAAAGACAAACACTTGGAACAAGTTCTTTTATCTGGTTCATGTAGCTTCAGGTTCGCACACTTGAACACACAAGAATTGCTTGCAAAATGCCTTGCTATTTTGCTCTCAATTCTTGCTTAATTTCTGCGTTTGTGCGTCGCCTGTAAAAGAGAACACAACTGATATATATAGAGAGAGTTAGTAGAGTAAGAATTAACTAGAGTTCTAATACTTTACTCTTCCTTGGTAGAAGAGTTCTAGTTATCTTCAACTTCTAACTCCTCCCTTATCTAGGATAGAGTTCTCTTTGAGTAAGGAGTCCTCCTCCTTATCAGTTATGCAACCTTTTCGTTCAGGAGATATTAGATGCAACCACTTGTGCTTATCCCTTTCATGTGCATGCCTTATGCTTGAATCTACCTGTGCCCTGTGTATATTGTGTATGGACCTGATTCATGCGTGTGTTCCTTTGTCAATCATCAAAACAAACTTACTTAGGCTAACAAATTTTCCCTTTTTGATGATGACAAACTCAGTGCTTTTCATAAGCATGAAACCTGTTTCAACTTAGCTCAACACTATCACAATGTTAGAACACTTTCCATTTATAGTCACAAATCATTAATGACCAGGTTCATTAGGTTATAAACATCATAGTCCAAAGCAAAGGACAACCTATCAAAGCACAACCTATCTTCCCCCTTTTGGCATCATTAAAAAGTTTCATAATTAAGTGATATAACCAGATTTTAGCAGATCTTACTAATGGCCACTAAGGCTACTTCAAATGCAATCATGGATTCAAGTATCACCTATCAATCTAAGGATATTAGCCATCTAAAAAATATCAATAAACAATTAGAGCAAAAGCAGTGATTATCATTGATAAGAGTCATCCACAAAGCATAGAAGGAAGTAAAAGTACTGCACTATGAGCAAAAAGACAAAAAAAATATCCCATTCGGGTCACTGTTTTGTAACTAGGCTAGGAAGGGTTTAAGACTGGGAAGGACTAGGTTCTTGATTTCTAGCCTGAAGTACCTTCAACATGTCATGAAGAATGCCTTCATTCTTCTCTTTCTCCTTTGAAAGCTCATACATGAGAGCATCCCTCTCAGTTTCTATTTCAGCCAGCTTCTTCTTCAACCTCTCAACCTCAGCATCCTTGGCCCCACTCTCCTGCTCCAAATCTCTCACTTTGCTGTTCACAGACACCCTCTTGGATGAACCAGGTTCTTTGGGAGCAGCATGGACCTCATAATCACATGCAATCAAAGTATTGGCCCCAAAGTGACCTTTACTTGTGCTAACGTCCCATTTCTTGAGTGGAACCTTGAAGTGAGCAAGCACAGCCGTAAGAATGAAACACATAGGGTATGGTATGAGTTTTAGTGCCAGTGAGTACCCTATCAAGGAGCTGAATAATAAACCCCGGCCATTTGATCTGCCTCCCACCATCCAGGCACTCTATAAGGACCAGGTCCATGAAAGTTGCAATGTGCCTTCTCTCCTACCTGGACAGAACAACCTTATTGGCAAATTCAAAGAGCAGCTTGTGGGCATGCTTCATCTCACTCTTGTACACAGCCCTGGGCTGTAGCTCTAAGTCCCTGTCAGCAAATTTCTTGGTAATGGCAAAGGAGGTGAGTAGGTTTTCTAGGCTTGATCATTTCAGCTTCTTGTGATCATTGTACCCTTCAACAGGTACCTTTAGAATTTCTCCTAGTTATTTGTCATCAAAACTCATAGTCACCCCTTTCATTGCTCTGGTTACACTAACATTCTTGATCTCACAGTTAGCCAAGAACTCTACAATTTCTGCTCGGGCTAGTTTTCCTTTCATCTGAAGGACCATGTCCTTCCATCCCTGAAATTTTAGCTTCTCCAGCAGCATCACTATTCCTTCCTCCTCCTAGTCCCTAAGGAGTCTACCCTTCAAAATTGTTCTCTTGCCAAACTTCACCATCTTGTCCTGTTCTTCATCAGTTTCCTCTTCTTCCTCACTCTCTTTTTCTTCCACTATTTGCAATTTTCTTGATTTTCTGGGAGACCTGATTCTTTTTGCCAAGGCAGAAGGCTTTGTATCGATAGACTTTGGCGGGGACTTATTTTTGGAAGTCTTTATTTTCTTTTCTTTTGGAGTCACAACCTCCACCTCCTCTGTCTCGTCCTTATCATAAAGGACCAGGTCCATCTCCTCAGTTTTAATTGCCTCAACTGATTCACTCACTTTCTTCTTTCGCTTTTCAGCATCTTTTCTTTTACTCTCTGCAAGGCCCTTTCAAGGTCAGCCTCACTCTACTTCCTCTGACTACTTGTAGCTCTTCCTCTCGTGGGAGGAGTCTCTACAGGGATAGATGAGGTAGCCTTTCCCTTTTTGTGTGCCCTATCAGCTCTAGGGATTTTAACTCCTGAACTTTTCTTCTTCTTTTAATTGTAGCTATCATACACCATTTTTAGTAAATCTTAGAGGGGTTCCTTCACAGATGGAACAGGTTCTTGGAACCTCATCCTCAATCTAACCCCTCAGCTGCATTTTCATCTCCAGATCCACTGCCTCCTTATTCTCTCTAACTCTCTTCTGCCTCAACTGCTTCCTCACTTCATATCACCATTGTCCCTGCTTCTTCAGTCAACCCAACAGGAGTAGGTGAAGATTCAACCACTCCTTTTTCTCATTTTACCCTCACATCTCCTATTTCACCCTCACTCTCATTTCCTTTTTCCTTTTTATTTTTACTACCAATTTTAATAGACTCGGACTCTACTCTTGCTATAGTACCAACAAGAACAAATCTATTCTCCAGATTTTCAGCCACATCGGAAACAACATCAGTTATAAATATTTGCCTAGAAGTTACCTGTTCTATTTTGGATGAAACGGGTTCTTCACGCTCAGTTGCAGAATTGAAAGATTCATCTACTTGGCTTGCTTTTAATTTCTTTTTTAGTCTCTTGATTTGTTCACTACCAGCAACAGTTTTACAAACAAACACCTTAACACGTCCTTTCTTGAGAGTTTGGGTGGTTGAGGGTATGGGTGATGGTTCTTTGGGTGATAAAAAAGGGTTCTCTGTCATTTTGGGTTTTTTAGAAGAGTTGGCCATTAGATGAGTGTAGAAGAAATGATAAAATGTTGTAAGAATTTTTGGCTTCTTGAATTTTATTCAAAGATTAAAAGTGAAGAAATGGTTAGAGTTCAATCAATTTAAAGAAGAAGAGTTAGAATGGGTAAACGTCAGATTTTTGAAGTTCAGAAGTCTAATCAATTTGGGAAAGCCAGTTTGAATAGACATTGGGCTCTTCCCTAGATTTTAGGCAATTATGGCACGTGAGACTCTTTTGGTGAAACTGGTTCGTTTGTGATGTATAGGCTTGAAGGAGATTGGGATTAAATGGGACTCTCTTTTTGATCATGATCCAATTACAGTTATTTCAAAATATGTGGAATGAAGAGTACATACCATGTAATCTTGATGAACCAGGTTCTTCACTGAGAATTCTCTTGTGTAAGTCTTAATCTTCCAAGAAAATAAAGGTAATATCATTAGAGATTAGTGATATTACCCTTCCTAATTTTCAGGTGGTGCACTCATCTTGATCTTCTCCTAAGGTGTTAGCCTCTTCAATGATAACCCGCTCTGATACTAATTGATATTTTGTACTTCAATACCATACAAGAGGGGGGGTGTGATTTGTGTGGTGTCCAATTTTTTTGCGTGCACAGATTATAGAAGGACCTGATTCTTCTACGTAATCCTTACAATACAATTGCAGAATAGTAAATGCAGAAAGCAGAGGCGGATCCAGGATTTTGGCAGGATAGGTGCACTATTAAGAAGAGGTGGATCCAGAATATAAACTTTACGGGTTCAACCTTTAGTTCTTACGATTGCGTACCCATTGCACTTTTGGAATTATAAGTTCATTTTTTTAAATAGTAATTTTCTTACATATATATCTATTTTCCATGTTGAAAATATTGAGATCAGTTGAACCCATTGACTACATGCTACATCATACACTGCTACTAGTTTTAATATACACATTTTGTTTAATAATTTAAGATTTTACAGCGACAAAAGAAGAATAGGAATTTCAATATGTAAAAATGTTGAAAGAATAAACCAAACAAAAAAAGAAATAAAAAGAAAAAATACTTAATTAATACGCAAAATATAACACCCAACACACCCATCTCCCGTGGGCATCTACTTTTAGAAAAAATGGAAAAAATAACAAGATTGACATAAGATTTGAACTCACAACCTAACCTCGAGAGGTACACTCAATAACTATCACATCGTATAATAGTTTGAGCATGGGTGCACACACATATATTTAAATATTTTTGGAAAAATATAACATTACTATATATGATTTAGGGCGGGGAGTATGGGTTCACGTGCCCCATGGAACCCCCCTAGATACTCCCCAAACAGAAAGTAAAGAACACAAATACTTTTACGTGGAAAACACATGGCTTAAAAGGTAAAAAAAACCACTACCTACTTCCCAGTAGGATTTTCCCCAATATTCCACTAAATCACTGAGCCAAAAATAATGTTTACAAAACTCTTGTAAACCTAAGGATTACGTCTAACCCTTTGTGGCAACCAGCCTCAGGCTGTTGCGACAACTTTAAGTTAACTCTAACTTGAAGAATACAACACAAAATACCTAGTACAAATGCTTCTAACAAAAGCTGAAATGTACAATTCAAAAGCCCAACTACAATTGAACTAGAATAAAAGACAGACACTTGGAACTAGTTCTTCTATCTGGTTCATGTAGCTTCAGGTTCGCACACTTGAACACACAAGAATTGCTTACAAAATGTCTTGCTATTTTGCTCTCAATTCTTGCTTAACTTCTGCGTTTGTGCATCGCCTGTAAAAGAGAACACAACTGATATATATAGATTTAGTAGAGTAAGAATTAACTAGAGTTCTAATGTTTTACTCTTCCTTGGTGGAAGAGTTCTAGTTATCTTCAATTTCTAACTCCTCCCTTATCTAGGATAGAGTTATCTTCAAGTAAGGAGTCCTGCTCCTTATCAATTATGCAACCTTTTCGTTCAAGGAGATATCAGATGTAACAACTTGTGCTTATCCCCTTTACGTGCATGCCTTGTGCTTGAATCTGCCCGTTGCCCTGTGTATACTGTGTATGGACCTGATTCATACGTGTGTTCCTTTGCCAATCATCAAAACAAACTTATTCAGGACAACACAGATATTGTTCGATCATGTTTGTACAACTTGGAGATCAAGTTATATTTTATGGAACCCAAATTTTAATAGGAGAGGCTTTTTGCCAATTCGAATCGAAAATGGAAAATAAAAGCTTAAAAGAACAAAAGGAAAGTGGAAGCCAAAACTACGCCACCAACTTCAGAGTTTTACCTAATTAGGATGGGTGATTATGGCAAATTTATATATGACTTCTGTGTCTACTATGGAAACTTTTGATATAACAGATCTGAATTTAATAGGAATCGACTGCCTACCTTATTTCACGTTCACTTAATTAGTATAACTAATAGCTCGGTACATGCATACTCTTATTCCATCTTTCTCTCGCAGCCATTATTTATTGGACTTTGCGAGCTTTTTTTTAAAATAATCTTTTTATTACATCACGAGAGGAGAGAACAAAGGAAAAAAGGATGGTAATCTAAAGGGAGGACACCAAGTGAGCTAGCTCGCCCTTAACAATTTAAGGTTGTGGGGTTTTAAGTTTTAAAATCTTTTGGATCTTTGGAAGCCAATCAGTAAAAACTAAATATATATCGATGCTATTATAAAGCATGAAACTTCAATGTAAAATGTTGATTAACCTTTTTACTCTTTTAAAATAGATTTTAAATTGAACAAAATTGTCATTGTGATGACCCAGAATGTCATCTTTAAAGTTAATAATTAATTTTGTATTTTAAGACCTCGAAAAGCACTATTTATCATTACACGACTTGCGTGCGCAGTCCGTAAAATTTTTCGGAAAGTTTTTATGTGAAAACAAATGGATTAAAATGTGAATTAGAGCTTTAAAACTCAACTGAGTTGACTTTGGTCAATATTTTGAGCAAACAGACTCGGATCAGTATTTTGACAGTTTCGGTAGGTCCGTATCGTAATTTGGGACTTGGGCGTATGCCCGGAATCAAATTTTGAGGTCTCTAGCCCGAGATATGAAATTTTGATAAAAAATTAAAAGTTTAAGTTCAAATAGTGATCGGATGTCGAATTTTGTGAAAATGACCCCGGAATATAATTTTGATGATTCCAACAGCTCCGTATGGTGATTTTGGACTTAGGAGCATGATCGAAATTTTATTTGGAAGTCCGTAGTGAAATTAGGCTTGAAATGGCTAAAATAAGAATTTAAGTTTGGAAGTTTGACCGGGGAGTTGACTTTTTGATATCGGGGTCGGAATCCAGTTCTGAAAGTTTTCACAGCTCCGTTATGTCATTTATGACTTGTGTGCAAAATTGGAGGTCAATCAGACTTGATTTGATAGGTTACGACATCGAATGTAGAAGTTGGAAATTCTTAAGTTTTATTAAGCTTGAATTGGGGTGTGATTTGTGATTTTAGCTTTGTTTGAGGTGATTTAAAGTTTCGACTAAGTTCATATGATGTTTTAGGACTTGTTGGTATTTTCGGACGGGGTCCCGAGTACCCCGAGTGCGATCCGGATCGAAATCGGATCAATTTTTGGACTTAGGCAAATTCTGAAATTTGCAGCTTCTGGTGGCATCGCACATGCGGAGGGACTGACTGCAGGTGCGGACTCGCACAAGCGAGCTGTGGCGCGCAGAAGCGGACAAAGGGCTGCCCAGTTGGAGCCGCAGAAGCGGAAAGAGCTCCGCAGAAGCGAAGCCGCTTCTGCGATTGAACCCACCGCAGAAGCGAAGGATGCGCAGAAGCGAAAGGCACGATTGCACCTGCGGTTGCGCAGAAGCGGACCATGTTCCGCAGGTGCGAAGCACTGACCAGATTACAAAACAGAGGGGTTCCGACATTTTTGTCATTTTGAACATTTCCAACACGGTGTTTTGCGATTTTTCATAGAGAATTCACGGAGAAACTTGAGGTAAGTCACATGTGATTATTGTTAGTCAATTATATTGGATTATCATTGAATATTTCGAATAGATTACATGTTTTTGAGGTGAAATTAGAGGATTTGGGCCTAAGGATTTCAAAATGAGAATTTGAGATTTGGATGTCAAGTTGATGTCAGATTTTAGTAAAAATGGTATGGTTGGACTCGTAGTTGAATGGGCGTTCATATTTCGTAATTTTTGCCAGATTTCTGAGACGTGGGCCCCACGGGCCATTTTTGAATTAATTTCAGATTTATTTTGAAAAATATAGTATTTTCTTATGGAATTGATTCCATAATTTTTGTTGACTGTTATGACTAGTTACGAGTCGATCGGAGTCGAAAAATCGAGAAAAAGGCATACTACTTGATTAAATTGGAGCAAGTCGAGGTAAGTGACTTGTCTAACCTTGTGTGGGGAAAATTTTCCCTAGGATTGGTATTGAAGTGATAAATTGTAATGTGTTAAAATTCGTGTACACGAGGTGACGAGTGTGTACACGGGCTAAATGTGAAAGATTATATTTTTAAATTGTGTAGATCACTGTTGCACATTTATTAAATTATTTTATTTTGTTATATTGTTCATCATTGATCTGAGATATATACTTTAAATTTGTTTGACCTTTTTCTGCTAATTGATTTACTTGTTTAGTTAAAACTTGGTTTCTTTTATACTGTTCATTATTTGAAGGTTGATTTTCTTTAAATTAAATATTATTAATATGAAGTATTTGACATTTTTAAATTTGATATTGAAGTAACGTATTAAAGAGTTTGAAATATTATTTTCCTGAATTATTTATTCCTGAATATTTTCGTAAGATTTTTGTACTCATTGTGATGGAGCCGTGAGCTCTTTATTGTGGAAAAATATTGTTGTTGAATTATTTTGGCAAGTTAAATTATTTGAGTACTTGAGGTGCAAATTGTGATATATTATGATATGGATACGCATGCGGTGGTATAAGGTTTGAGTATTGAAACGCATGCGGTAAGATAACGGTGGCTTGATACGCGTGGCTAGTAGGGGGAACTAGTAGAAGTCATGCGGTGTGATAAGGATGGCTAAAACGGGGGATGCTATTTCGGGAAAAAAATATTTTCTTTAAAATAAATTGTGAAGGCTCCCACGGTGAAATAAGGAAATGGGATATTGTGAATTTATTTATGATTTGGGACTACGAGGCGGTACCTTATGAGTGCCCTTGTTGATATTGATTTATGGCCATAGTTGCCTTTGATTATTCGTTGTGATTTTCATAAAGTTGAAAGGAATTCTGTTTTGATTCATTATTTTGTGTAATTAAATGGTGACATGCTACTTGATTCATTTCCATTATTATTTTATTTTATTATATTGTTAAACATTTTACCATAAAATTATTATTTTCCAGTAGGGCCTAACCTGACCTCGTCACTACTCTACCGAGGTTAAGCTTGGCACTTACTAGGTACCGCTGTATTGTACTCATACTATGCTTCTGCACATCATTTTTTACAGATCCAGGTACTCTTTACCAGATGCGTCTTCATTTAGTTACCCGTGCACGGAGACTTCGAGGTATATTTGCCAGCGTCCGCAGACTCCGGAGTCCCCTTCTATCATTATTATGTTGCTTCCTTATTTTTCTTTAGACCTTGATATATAGAGACATTGAGGATAAAAGTTTTAGAAGCTTGTGACTTATTTCTACCAGGTTTTGGGAGTTGTAATTATGTAAAGTTTCAGATTTCTATTTTTATTCCGCATTGATAGGCTTACCTAGTCTTAGAGACTAGGTACCATCACGACATCCTATAGAGGGAATTTGGGGTCGTGACAAGTTGGTATCAGAGCACTAGGTTCATAGGTGTTATGAGTCACAAACTGGTTTAATAGAGTCTTGCGGATCGGTACGGTGACGTCTGTACTTATCTTCAGGAGGCTATGGAACTGTTGGGAAAATATTCACTTCTTTGATTTCTTATCGTGCGTAATTGTTGAATTCAAAGTTCTAAACCATTATCTTTCTACTCTCACAGTTGGTGAGGACACGCACAACTGGATCCGATGATCAGACACCCGTACCCCCTGTTGGAGCCGCAAGATGTCGGCGTCGGGACAGAGGCCGAGAAAGACCACGTGGTGAAGTCAGAGCACCTGCACGAGCTGCTGCACCAGAGTCACCAGTAGCTCCAGTTGGAGAACAGGCACCTGAGACGCCTGTTACTACTCTTGCACTTCAGGAGACTCTTGCCCAGGTTTTGAGCATGCTTGGCACTCTAGCTCAGGTAGGGTTAATTCCACTTGCTCCTGCCACATCTCAGGCCGAGGGAGGAGCACAGACTCCCACCTCCCGTACTCCAGAGCCACGGGCCTAAGTTGACCATGCCCCAGAGGTTATACCAGTGCAGCCAGTTGTCCCAGTTCGACCTGAGATTAGGACCGCAGTTTCAGAGGGGGAACAACTCGAGAGGTATAAGAAGTACCACCCTCCCACTTTCAGCAGTTTAGCTTCAGAGGATGCTCGGGGTTTTCTGGAGGAATGTCACCGTATCCTTCGTACTATGGGTAATGTGGATTCCAGTGGGGTTTCTTTCACGACATTCCAGTTTAGAGGAGCAGCCTACAAGTGGTGGCGGGCATATGAGTTGGATAGTCCGGCTGAGGCAGCTTCACTCACTTGGACTCAATTTTCACATATGTTATTAAGAGAGTATGTTCCTCAGAGCCTTAGAGAGGCATGGCGCGCATAGTTTGAGTAGCTGCGCCAGAGTTCTATGACCGTGTCAGAATATGGGGTCCGATTCAGTGATTTGGCTAGGCATGCACCAGCCTTAGTTGCTACTGTTCGAGAGCAGGTTCGCAGATTTATTGAGGGTCTTCACCCTAAAATTAGATACAGTATGGCCCGAGAGCTGGAGATGGACATCACATACCAACATGTGGTGTCAATTGCTAGGAGATTGGAAGGTATACGGACTCGGGAGAGGGAAGAGAGGGAAGCTAAGAGGCCCCGAGATTCTGGCACATATAATAAATCTCGTGCCCCAGTTGCAGCCCGTCATGGTAGAGGTTATGTAAGCCGTCCTATTCATTCAACACTTCCAGCTTCCAGTGGTATTCCGGCTACTCCCAGACCTCATATTCCATATTATGCACCGCCAGCGTCTACTGTAACTCCTGTACGGGGTGTTTTCAGCGGGCAGTCTAGTCGATTAGGCCCGAGCCAGTCCCAGCAGCCATGACCTCCGAGGGCTTGTTTTGACTGCGGTGACACTCGTCATATTATGAGAGATTGCCCCAGATTTAGGAGGGGTGCACCTCCACAGATTTCTCAGGCCCCACCTATTCCACAGGGCCCTCAGGCTTCTCAGGCCATGATTACTGCACCAGTTGCCACTCCACCTACACAACCAGCTAGAGGTGGAGGTCGGACAGGTAGAGATCTCCCTAGAGGGGGAGGCCAGGCCAGATATTATGCTCTTCCTGCTAGGATAGAGGCCATTGCATCCGATTCTATTATCACATGTATTATTTCGGTTTGTCATAGAGATGCATCAGTCTTATTTGAACCAGGCTCCACTTATTCTTATGTGTCATCTTATTTTGCCCCGTATTTGGGCGTATCACGTGATTCCTTGAGTTTTTCTGTTTATGTAGCTACACTCGTGGGTGAATCTATTATTGTGGACCACGTGTATCGGTCGTGTTTAATTGTTATCAGTAGTTTTGAGACCAGAGCTTATTTATTATTGCTCAGTATGGTGGATTTCGATATTATTTTGGGCATGGACTGGTTGTCACCCTATCATGCTATTCTTGATTGTTACGCCAAGACGGTGACGTTGGCTATGCTAGGTCTACCGCGGCTAGAGTGGAGAGGTACCTCAGATCATGTTCCTAGTAGGGTTGTTTCATTCCTTAAAGCTCAACGAATGGTTAAGAAGGGGTGTGATGCTTATTTGGCCTATGTGAGAGATGTTAGTATTGATACTCCTACTATGGAGTCAGTTCCTGTAGTAAGGAATTTTCCAGATGTATTTCCAGCGGATCTTTCGGGTATGACACCCGACATGGATATTGACTTTGACATTGATTTGTAACCGGGCACTCAACCCATTTCTATTCCACCATATTGTATGGCCCCAGTAGAGTTGAAAGAATTAAAAGAGCAGTTATAGGAATTGCTTGATAAGGGATTCATTCGACCTAGTGTATCGCCTTGGGGTGCTCCTGTCTTATTTGTAAAGAAGAAGGATGGTTCTATGCGGATGTGTATTGATTACCTCCAGCTGAACAAGGTTACAGTGAAGAACAAGTATCCATTGCCACGTATTGATGACCTATTTGATCAGCTCCAGGGTGCCAGAGTGTTTTCTAAGATCGACTTGAGTTCAGGCTATCATCAGTTGAAGATTCTGGAGCCAGATATCCCAAAGACTGCTTTCAAGACTCGGTACGGTCATTATGAGTTCCTTGTGATGTCATTTGGGCTGACCAACGCCCCAACAACATTTATGCACTTAATGAATAGTATATTTCAGCCCTATCTTGATTCTTTCGTCATTGTGTTTATTGACGGCATTCTGGTATATTCCCGGAGTCGGGAAGATCATGAACAATACCTGAGGACTGTGCTTTGTTTTTGAGAGAAAAGAAGTTATATGCAAAATTTTCAAAGTGTGAATTTTGGCTTGATTCAGTTGGATTTTTGGGTCATATAGTTTCGTGTGAGGGGATCAAGGTAGATCCAAAGAAGATTGAAGCAGTGCAGAGTTGGTCCAGACCGTTCTCAGTTACGGAAATTCGGAGTTTCCTTGGTTTGGCAGGGTATTATCGCCGATTTGTAAAGAGTTTCTCTTCTATTGCTGCATCTATGACCAAATTAATCCAGAAGGGTGCTCCGTTCAGGTGGACTGAGGAATGTGAGGAGAGCTTTCAAAAACTCAAGACAGCTTTGACTACATCCCCAATATTGGTATTACCTACAGGTTCAGGGTCTTATACTGTGTATTTTGATGCATCGCGTATTGGTCTCGGTGCAGTGTTGATGCAAGACGGCAGGGTGGTTGCCTACGCATCCAGACAGTTAAAGGTACATGAGAAGAATTATCCGGTCCACGACCTGGAGTTAGCAGCTATTGTTCATGCCTTAATAATTCGGCAGCATTATTTGTACGATGTCCATTGTGAGGTCTACACCGATCACCGAAGTCTACAACATCTGTT